>SNQJ01S0189644.1:9510-27710 GCA_010110895.2 Picea sitchensis | reverse complement strand
TGTACAGACAGATTATTGGTTAAGTGATGTATCTAACGAACATCGGGCTAGATATATGTTTTTCCTTGAGTCAGTATCTGGTAGAACCCAGACGTGTTTCCATCTTCATTTTGTGATGATGTGTTTCTAGCCTCATGCTATGATGTCAGCTTCATGATGATGATTTGTTTCCAGCCTCATGTTGTGATGCCAACTTTGTGTTGATGATGTTTTTCCAACCTCATTCTATGATGATGTGTTTCCAACCTTGCATTGTGATGCCAGCTTCGTGTTGATGATGTGTTGCCAGCCTAGTGTTGTGATGTTAGCTTCATGTTGATGATGTTTTGTTGCCAGCCTCATGTTGTGATTCCAGCTTCGTGTTGATGATATTGTGTAGCCAACTTCATGTTGTGATTCCAGCCTCGTGTTGAAGACTCTCAACCTAGTGTTGATGTTGATGATTCTCCAACCTTCGTGTTATGATGTTGTTGTTGTTGATGATGCTCCATCCTTTGTGTTGTGATATTGTTGTTGTTGATGTTGTATCATCCTTGAGATATTAATGATGATGATGATGTATTAGTTTTATACTAATCCATGTTGATGCAAATGATGATGATGCCACTTCAGCTTCTTGCGGAAGATGATGATGATGATGCCACTTCATCTTCTTTCTTAAGATGATGATTATGATGCCACTTCAGCTTCTTGTTGAAGATGATGATGATGCCACTTCAGCTTATTTTTGAATATGATGATGTTATTTCATATTTCATGATGAAGATGATGATGATGTTACTTTAGCCTCATGCTAATTATACTGATGATATTACTTTAGCCTCATGCTAAAGAAGATGATGATGTTAATTTAGCCTCAAGCTGTGAACGATGATGATGAGAAAAACTTCTGATGATTTATAGATATGTCAGTTAGTGTTCCAGATGATGTTAATGTTGTTTCCCTCTCTCTCTATCCTGATGATGTTGTAGAATACCCTTCTTGTTAAGGGGGAGTGTTGAAATATTGTAGTTGCAAAGAGTATTATATTTATTATTGATGGATTATTCATTATATCAATCCCCTTTTGTGGATTGATCATGTCGGGCATTGTAAATGACCAAATCCCCTTTTGTGGATTGGTCAAACCCTAATTGTAATATGCAAATTGAGAATTTGGCCCCTTGAAAAATTAAAGTGGTTCTAACCACCCAGAAAGAGAAGTTGGCCCTACCAATGAAAAGACACCTCCTTTCAACACCTGCCAGATTGTATAAATAAAGGATGTCAGAGCCTCATTTGTTCACTCACTCACTTGATCATCTAAAGCGCAATTTTGGAGTTGCAGTTGGAGAAGAAGGAAGAGAGAGAGAGGCACATTACTTGGGAGAGGACTTTCTATAGTTTTTGGTTTCTTCTCTTAGCATTGTATTGGCTATCTATATTAATGAATTTTTTGTTGGGTTTTCTCTCCCATGAGGGTTTCTTGGGATAAATGATGTGTCTCTTGTGACTATGTTTTTCTCAGTGATCCTATCTATTCTATGGTTATCTAGTGAATTGAAAAGAAACCTAATAATAGCTTAAACTCTAACATATATACCTATTCACACTTGCACATGAGGCCCCTTTACTATTAGGCCGAACTTAATACATATATATATATTACACATTTCATGTACATTTAACCCCATATATTCCCCCCCTTGGGGTCATATCATATACATTTAACCATATATATTCATTGGACCCCCTTTGGGTCATAACATACTACCCTCCTTCAAAAATATTTGTCCTCAAAGCTTTGAAATTAAAGGGTTCACAAGTTATGACCCAAAGGAGGAATATATAGGGTCAAATGTATATGATATGACCCTATATATTCCCCCTTTGGGTCATAACAAAATCTAGTTGTAATTCGTAGTTGTTAAGCTATAGGAAATTAATTAGTTAGCAGAAATGTTTAGTTTTTATGAGTATTTCGCACATTAATATTCCTCGATTGGGTTGGGGGACGTTAAATTATGGTATCAGAGCTTCGATTTCAAACACTAAGCTTGTGTGGGACAAGACAACTGCAAATTGGGAAAATTCGTTGTTGCAGATTCAAGTCTGTGACAAATTTGGGGAAAAACATAAAAAGTTAAATTAGAGAGAAATCCCCAAATTCATGAGAAATATTTGAGTTTAAACGAATCATAACTATTTGAAATGTTTAATAGAGTTGATATACAAAGTTGCAGAGTTAAATTCAAATTGGAATTGTCGAATTCCATGTTTAATGGTTGTTGTAGTGTTGCAAGAAGTTTGGTGAATCAACGACCAAGATCGCATTTGATCTCGTGATCAACAACCCAGATTCACTTTGATATATTTAAAAACTTATAATGTTTTATCTATTTGAAAGGTGAAGGAGATCGACGACCAAGATTCATTTTTGATAGTTTTGAAGTTTAAACTGATCGATGGCCAAGATTCATTTGCGACTGTTTAAAAAATGGATCAAATCAACAGTATGGATTCATTTTTGGTCGTTGGGAGGTTGGGGCTGATCAATGGAGAGGATTCAATTCATAGGTTTGTGAAGTGGAGATTATAAATGGTCCAAATATGTTTGAATAATAAATCGACGACCCAGATAAATCAGAGATTGGTCGAAAATTTTCTAAGTGTTGGAGTTGGCCATAGGAAATCGTTGACAACCAACACTCAATGGTCGGGTCAGTCAGATTAGAGAAGTATTTTGGGTTCCAATGGAAATCATCGATGGTTCGATGGTCGGTTGTCGATCGATTTAGCGAAGTGTTCGATTCAAGCAAGAGAAATCGTCTATGCTCGATGGGACGATGGTCAGGTGTTGGTTGATTCAGTGAAGAATTTGATCGAGCAATAGGAAACATTGATGGTCGGGCATCAGCCAAATTGGTGAGTTTTCCGAGTCATCCAATATAAACGACTGTTGGTTGATGAAGGAAAGAGGGTGATAATGTTTCATACCATGTCAACATCCACATGTCATGCCACATCAACATCCACGAGTCATGATGTGTCATCCAAGTTGATGCCTCATTATGGTGTGTCATGCCACGTCAACATCCATGTGTCATGCCATGTCATTCCATAAGTGGTCAATGGTCAATTTTCAGATTGGATGAACTGGGGAAGTGTTTTGTCAACCAACGGAGGACAACTAATGACCGATGGTTGAATGTAGGGTTGGTCGATTTAGCAATGTGTTATAAGTGATTTCCAAGAGAAATGACCAATGACCAATGGGATAATGGTTGGGTGTCGGTCAAACTAGTGAGGAGTTTCATTCACTAATGAAAATCACTAATGACCAACGACTGATGGTCGGGTTGGACGATTTAGCGTTGTGTTTTGAATTGGTTGTTAAGAGAATGGGTCGATGGTCGACGGTCGGGTCGACAATTTGGGAAAAAATGATTGCACATCCAAAGGAAAATGACGATCATTGATTATCGATGGAGATTGGATAAATGACTAATATATCACCCAATTTGAGATCAACATATCATATTTAAAGGGTTCTTATAGCAGTAAAACAGTTAGTTTTGTATGAAATTTTCAAAAAATTTCAAAATTTTTAAGGTCATTGACTTGAGGAGCGATTTTGAGGCCCTAAAAGATGTTTTTTGTCGATCAAAACCCATGAAAATAGAGTGTAGAAACTCAAATAAAAGAAATCATATATAACTATCCAATGATCTATCTCGGGTGCAAAACAAATCTCGTATGAGAAAGTTACAACTGAAACAGTAAGGATAAAATTTTGGCACTAGATTACTTACATAGGGCATAACTCCTTTCTCATAAGTCCATTTGGGGCAAATGAGTAGTCTATGGAAATCCTAGGATCCATAGAATACAACCATGGAGCCATATTTGGAATCTGGGTATTGAAAAATGTACAGGAAGAGAAAGAATACACCTATACAATACTATGATAATCTGGGTAAAACAACCTAAACTTCTCTGAACCATAACTTTTATCTCGGAGCTCGGATTTGAGCAAATTAATAGTAATTGGAAATTTATTAAGGAAGAGAATACATCTATCCACCCATAAGTTTAATTTGGGCATTAAAATTTCTCAAAAAGTAATAAAGCATGTTTTTTAGTAGTAAGTGAGTGGAAAATTGCAACTTGTAATGTTGTAACTTTTCACTTAGAACTCAGAATGAGGCAGGAGTATAGCCATTAGAAATATTTTTTAGAGAGGAATGCATATAATGAATCATATTTTGATTTGGTGCATTATTTCCTTCATAAATTGGGATAAAGTGTAACCTATATTCTAATTGATGAAATGTTTTATAGTATGCATGCTCTAATAGTAATTATGACATGCACATTTCTTGCAAAATTATAGGTATAGGAAAGAAACTTTGGTTCTTATATGAGGACTAGAGTTATGGATGATACTCAGGGATCCTACAACCATGAGGAATATATCATAGGTCTTCATGTCAACATGGGCAATGTTGAGAGAGAGTCAAATGGGAGAAGGGGCAGGTAGGATCTTGTTACTGTGAGAATATTTCATAGAGAAGTGTAGAGCTATATGGTTGATAATGAAAGGATTATGAAGGCTCGAGAATAAATACTTAACATTTCAAATATGTTGCATAAGAAATTAAACAAATACTCTGGAACCAAGAAAGAAAATAATGTTATACAAGTGTCTGCATCCAAATCCCAAAGAAAAATGGATGATCATGGAAATGATAGGCAGTCAAGAAGCATGATAAGGTGTCATCATTCTCCAAATCATCCCACTAGAAGAACTCATGGAAGTTCAAGGCCAAGGAGAAGCCCAAGTGTGTCTCTTGTCTGAAGGCAAAGAAGAAGGATTGAGGTAGACACCTTGTAAGGTGAACTTAGGAAAATTAAGCCATCAAATTTCAATGGTGATCATAGGAAGAGAGAAGAGTCCAAGGCCTGGCTATTGGAAATGAATAAATATCTTCAGTTGCATGAGTACCCCTCCTGGGTAGAAGCTAGAATTTCCAAATACCACTTTCATGGAAAGGAATCCATGTGGTGGGATCAACTTAAGAAAGCAAAGAAACTTGATGATAAAAGGATCTCATGGAGGCATTTCAAAGGATATTTCTAAGGGAAATATTTTTCTGAGAATTATTATGAAATAAGGATGAAGGAGTTCTTTGAAATCAAGTTGGGAACCATGTCAATGTATGAATATGAGAAGAGGTTCTTTGAATTGTTGAAGTATGTTGACTTCATAAAGGATGATAAGATAAAAATACAAAGGTTTCTAAGTTGTTTTCCCTCCTTCTATAGTGACAAGATTCAATATTATAACCCCAAGACTTTGGAGGAAACCATAAGGAGAGAAAAACATCTTTATGAGTAGAGTAGGGGAAGGCCAATTTTCCAAAAATCTTGGAATGTCAAGATGAAGTGGAAAAGGGATCCAAGGAAGAAAGGTTTTAAGACACCATTTTTCAAGAAAAAATCCCAATAAAATCAACAAGGTTAGTCAACCCAAAATGAGCATAAGATTACAGATTCATTTTGGAAAACGCCAAGGCAACAACATGTACAATGTTGGGGATGTGAGGGAAATCACTTATATAGGGACTGCCCTCATAAAGGAGAAATAATGAGGATAGTCCAAAACATTTAGGAGGATGAAACAATCGAATATATGGGAGGAAACATGCTAAGGATTTATGCAGCCTTGGACAAAAAGAAATTGGAATATCAATCCCCCATGATTGAAGTAGAAGGTAAGATTGATAACCAACCCATAGCAATTTTAATTGAATCTAGATCTAGCCATAGTTACATAAACTCTAAAATTGTTGAAATATTTCACTTTCAAAGGAGCAAGCATAAGAAATCTTGGTTATTTCAATTAGGCATGGGGTCTCATAGGAAAATCAGTGAGTTTGTTAAATGTTGTCAAATAGACATGAATGGAATCAACACAAAGGTAGATGTGAACATCATACCATTGGGTTCATATGATTGTCTAATTGGTATGGATTGTTTGGAAAAACACCATGATGTACTAGACTATTACAACAAGACAATCACATGTCTTGATGAAGAAGGGAAGCAAGGAAAGATTCGAGGAATTCCAAGAGTTGTAGTTGTTAGAGAAATTTCATTTATGTAGTTGAAAAAGAGTTTCACGAAGGGATGATAGATTTTTGCAACCCATATGGAAGAGGTAACCAAATATGAAGTGGAAATCATTGAATACCATCCGGTATTGAGGTATTTTGAAGATGTTTTTAGGGAAATCCCAATATTACCACCAAAGAGAGACATTGTTTTATCTATCAATTTGGTTCCAGGAGCTACCTGAGTGTCCAAGACACCTTACAGAATGGGAACACCATAATTGAAAGAGTTTCATATGTAGCTTGAATAATTGTTAAGAAAGAGGAATATACATCCAATCGTGTCACCTTTGGGAGCTCTAGTACTTTTCATGAAGAAGAAAGACGAAACCTTAGGGTTGTGTATTGATTTCATACAACTAAATAAGGTCACCATAAAGAACAAATATCCTTTGTCAAGGATTAATGATTTGTTCGACCAGCTGAAAGGAGAAAGAATATTTTCCAATATTTACTTGATATTAGGTTTTCATCAAGTGAGGATAAAGGAATACGAAACTAGAAATAAAAAATTCAAGACAATATATGGGCATTATGAGTTCATGGTAGTGCCATTTGGACTATCAAATGCCCCAATTTTTTTTATGTTCCTGACGAATGGGGTGTTCAGGGAGTACCTGGAAAAGTTTGTGATTGTGTTCTTGGATGATATATTCAATTACTCTAAGTTAGAAGAGGAACATGAGAAACATTTAAGAATGGTGATGCAATTTTTAAGAGAGCATAAGTTGTATGCCAAGCTAAGTAAGTGAATCTTTTATCAAAAGAAGATTCACTACTTGGGGCATATAATTTCAGCATAAGGGATAGCAGTGGATCCTGAGAAGATAGATACCATTAGATGATGGCCAATTCCAAAGGTTGTGACAGGGGTCAAATCATTCACGGGTCTTTCTAGTTATCACCGAAGATTCATTAAAGGATTCTCAAAGATTGCAAGCCTAATCACTTCTTTGCAAAAGGAGTGAAATCTGAATGGACTCCCAAGTGTGAAGAGAGCTTTCAAAAACTAAAATACATTGAAAAGTGTGCCAATATTGAAGATCTTTGATCTGAATGAAGATTTTTTTGTGTGCATGGATGCATAAGGAAGGGCTTGGTGGAGTTCTCAGTCAAAAGGAACATGTGGTATGCTATGAGTCCAAAAAACTAAAATAGAATGAGAAACATTATGCTACCCATGATCTAGAATTAGCAGCAATTATACATGCATTAAAAATGTGGAGACATTACCTCATGGGGAGGAAGTTTGATCTAAGGAAAAAACACTATGGTCTGAAAAATTTGTTTGGACAAACAACATTAAATGCTACGAAAACTAGATGGTCGGAATTCCTTAATGAATATGACTTTGAGATTAAGTACATCAAAGGAAAAGATAATCAAGGGGATATTGCACTTAGAAGGAGAGTTCATGAAGTGCATGTTGCAACCATCAACATGTACAGGACTGATATAAAAGATAATATTATTGTAGCAAAAAATTCAAATCAACCATTTCTTAAAATAAAAGAGACATCACAACAAGACAATTTACAATAGAAATTTAATTTTTATGAGCTGAAAGAAGATGGAATTATCATGTGAAAAGGAAAGGTATATGTGTTGAATTCGAATGAGATGAAAAATGCAGTTCTAAAGTAAATTCACAATGTTCCATATACCAAGAACCCATGATATCAAAAGACAATTACAATTGTAAGAAGCCAATACATTTGGTCAGGAATGAAGAAAGAAGTGGCTAATTACATAGCCAAATGTTTAGAGTGCCAGAAAGTGAAGACTGGGCATAGGCGTTTAGCAGGGTTGCTATAGTCATTTCCCATTCCAAAATGGAAGTGGGATGTTATTACAATGGATTTTATTACCAAGTTGCAGAGAACAATGAAGCAACATGATTTCATCATGGTGGTGGTGGATAAATTAACTAATGCAATGTATTTTATTCCAGTGAAGACAACACAAAGGCAACAAATATTGTAGGAATACATATGAAAGAAGTTGCTAGGCCACATGGGGTGCCTAAGTAAATAGTATCATACAAAGATCCAAAGTTCACATCCAATTTTTAGAAAGGTTTGTTCAAGGTCTTTGGGACAAATCTAAATCTTAGTACGACATATCACCCAGAGTCAGATGGGAAAACAGAGTGGACCAATAGAATAATTAAGAACATGATCATAATGTATGTGATAGATCAACCATCAAAGTGGTAGGATTGTATCCATTTAGTGGAATTTTCATACAATAATGGGTATCAGGACTCATTAAAAATGAGTGTGTTTGAAGCATTGTATGGAAGAAAGTGTAACACACCAGTGAGTTGGGATAATCCTGCAAATAGAGTAGTTATTGGGATAGATTTTTTGAAGGAAATGGAAGAGAAGATGACAAATATCAAGAATAATTTAAAGGATGCCTAAGATAGGCTAAAAACTTATGCATACAAGAACAAAGTTATTATATATTTTAAAGTGGGTGAACACGTGTTTTTAGAAGTGAAAGTGAGGAGAAGTTCGCTAAGATTAGGAAGTTGCCTAAAGTTGGTGGCAAGATATTGTGGACCTTTTGAAATATTATAAAATATAGGGCTAGTTTCATACATGATATCATTGATTGCATCCATGAGAATGCATAATGTATTTCATGTATCATTATTAAATAAATATGCACTTGATCCTAACCACATAATTGATTGGATTGTGATCCAGGTGGAACCCGAAGGGGATTTCTGGGTGGAACTAGTATGCATCCTCAACTAGAAAGTCAAAGTGCTTAGGAACAAATCCATAGGTATGGTAAAGGTTCAATTTACCTACTACATTATTGAATATGCTACATGGGATCATGGAGAAAACATGAGGGAAAAATACCTGCAAATTTTTGACAGTTTTGAAGAAAACAAAATATAAGAATGCAAAACTCCATTTTGAACAGCTGGAGTTCTGGAACCACGTCTTAGAGTCCTATCCAACTACACTAGGGGCCCTAATAAAATAATGGTATAGCCTGATGGATAAAGAGCAGTGAAGGGGGTACACTCCTTGTTCAGTGGGGTTAGAGGAATAAGAGATTTCAGTTGGAATTTTTGCTAGAGTTGTAAAATTGAAAAATTGTATTTTTTTAAGTATTGTGATGTAAATTTGTATATATATGCATATTGGCATAGTGTAAACTGACGAAAATGAAAAATTGTAGGGGGGGGTGTAACATCCCCACTATAATACCCATTTTAATTAATTCTTAATGTAGATATTATGTGTGGCTATGACCAAGGGATGTACATGCAAATTGTATTTCTAAATTTTAATAATAAAATGTGATTCCAAATGTTAAGGGTACATGGACAGAGACAGGGGGATGAATTAATACACAAGAGAGGGGAGGGTCTAAGAGAATGACTAAAAGGGATCCAAAGGGGAATTACGCATGCCTATTAATTCCACCCACATTCCTGAATTTTTATTATCATTATGTATTAAACTCTATTTTTTGATTGAGTTTCCCCAAAGCCAATCATTGAATGCACATAAGAGGGTAGGTGTGAGGAGGCACGTTCCATATTTATTGGGAGCATGAGGGATGAGTACAATTATCTTGGGGAATTTTGTGAGTCGATAAAGAAATCCAAAGGAGAGGAAATTTTTATGGGCAATTACATTAGTTTTAGACATTTAGTTTTTGGCATGAACAACAAGAAAAGAGTAGAGAGAAAAGAGCACCAAAGCTGGAGCAACCATGGAGGGAGAATTTTGGAGCATGCTAGAGAATGTTTTGAGTTTATTTGGAGTAGAATATTGAAGAGTGAGGTTTTCATTATTGAAGAGTGAACTCGTGTGTGATTTTCACTCTAATAACAAGTGTTTACTGGTAGTTTTCCCGACAGTGAGTTCCCTTGAGTTTCCCAGTAGAGAGATTCTTAATTACCCATGCCAGAGAGATGCTGATAAATGAATGGGATGTATGAGGGAATGAGATCAATGAAGGGATAATTTTCTTGGGTTGGGTTGGCTGAGAGGAAGAGAGCTGGTGGAAAATCAGGATAGTTGTAGAATAATATCAGTGGGTTGTGTGTTTTTCTAAGTTGTGAGTGGATAGTGAGAGACCAACCTCTTGTGTGGATTGCTAGCCCTAGCTCTAGGGTGGCTTATTGTTGATATTTGGAACAACAACTATATGGTTTGTTGGAACATCCGTCCCAAGCAGCTGGTTGCACAACTATTTTAAAAGGATAAGTGGTTTACTTGTTTTTTGTCTTGCATTATGAGTTTAAATTGTTGTGTATAAACTTTGTGTATGAGATTGATTTATATGTTGTTGTATTGAGTTTATCAGTTGCATTTCATGTTTATTTTAGATTGGTATAGATGCATTTAATTAATGGTAATAGACAATAGTTAAATCTATTTATGATTTGTAGCTGGTAAGCTATAAGAAAAGTTAGTTAGTAGAAAGTTTTTAGTTTTTATGTGTCTTCTGCATTGTAATGGTCCTCATCTGGGCTGGGGAATGTTACAAAATGTGCATGTATGGGGGTATATTGAGTCTGTAGGAATTATCTCCCACCTTCTCTAATACCTCAAAAGAGACATACCATAGAGCCTTGATATTCTTATCAGGACCATGTAGTCTTTCCTTATTTGTTGTAACCAAACTTTGTCTCCCACTTTGAATGGCGTTTTGGTTTTCTGTTGATAATGTCCATCCTTCTACTTTTCCTATGACTTCTTCAATGTCTTCTATACTTGAGAATGGATATGCCTAATATTTTCAAACAAATTATCTTCTTTAGTGCTTCTCTCGTGGTGTCTTCTCTCATTCGCCCTTGTTGTCCATAAACAAAATCCAAGGGTGAAGGTGGAAAATATCCAAAGGAAGTTTCAAAAGGGTACTTACCAATAGAAGTATGGATTGCTATGTTATAAGGGTGTTGAATGTAGATCAAAGTTTCATTCCATATCTTTGGATGCTTCTGATTGTAACCCGTCAAAATTTGTACCAATGTACTATTGACACTTCTATCTGCCCATATATCTATGGATGGAATGAAGTAGATGTGTTTAACTTCATGTCCATATTCTCTAAAAGTGTAGTCGAAAAGGCACTAAGAAATATGGTATTTATATCTGAGATGATGCTCCTTGGTATCCCAAAGTGCACCCAGACCTATTCAAAGAACATGGTTTCCACGTTGTTATTGGAGATATTGTTTTCATTGATTTCAAATAAAGGGGGAGACTATAGATGTCCAAGATAAAGATTGCAAAATGGATATTGTTGGAAATATTGTTTTTGTATTTTTTATGCTAAGTTTGGATACCCTATATTTGAAGGAAGTTTTACCATATATACATAGTGCAAATGGGACTATAGGTTATATGGTTGGAAATATTATTCTGAGACCTTTCTAGCAATATATGAAATTATCTCTAACTTCTTAGGAATGAGGATATATGAATTTTTCCATTCAACAACCCAGCCAAAAAATTTAGGTCGACTTAGCCAGTATTTACACGTCAGCCCTAAAAATGGGGAAATAAATACTATACATACATTATATATGTGTGCATTTGAAGTGTAACAAAGAAAGAGATCAATTATGAGGTGTGCTAAAGGATCCATGGTGTCTTTTTGGGATATAAAGGTGTGCAAGAGAAGTCTGAGGAGTTTCATTTTTATTAAGGTGCAGTATGAAGGACTGAAGGTATGTGAAGTTGTAATGTGCGTTGTTTTGAGGTTGTAATGCTACAATGTGCCATGTTATGAGGTTTTTATGATGTAATGTGTATTGTCTTGAAGTTGCGATGATGTAATTTGCATTGTCTTGAAGTTGTGATGATGGAGTCTGGGATCATATTCTGGGAATGATGTTATGAGGCTCTCTAGGGCATGAAGACTACATGTGACTAGAGTTTGAAGGATTGTCTATGGAGTGAAGCATACAGGTGAATTCAAAAGTAATTTGTGTATGAAGATATTGGATTGGTGTCTACACATATATTGTTCAGTTGGTGCTTAGGTTAGGGGATTGGTGTCTCCAACATGTTAGTACTTGCAAATATTGTAATAGTAGGTTGGTGCCTACATGTGTTGTTGAGTTTGTGCTTGGTTGAGGAGATTGATATCTATAGTAGGTTGGTGGATATATCTTGATGATTTGGTGCTCAGTTAAGGATATCAATGTCCCCAGTAGGTTGGTGTATACAATATTTGTGACAATAGGTTAGTGGCTACATATATTTATAAATATAAGTATTATGGTTTTCTCCTGATTAGGTCTCCATGTTAAACTTTGTGCATTGTGATTTGAGATTATATGTGATTATTTTTTCTTAGCTAAAGAATGATTGATGAGTGGTTAAATAAAGTATAAGCATAACTTCAACAATTGTTGATCTAAAATACTATTATATGATCTTTGATTCAACATCGTGAGGATATAATGCCCCTACATTTTTAAAGAGGTGGTACTCCTCTATTTCAAATAACATTCAAGATTATAAACAATGTATGAGACAATACCATGCTTATTCTTGAAATAAATATTCACATGCAAAGACTACCTGAGAAAGGACTAGGTGTCTTGAAGAAAGTAAATATTTACAATATGTTACAAGATTATAAACCAAAAGAGTGTGTAGTAAAATAAGACAACATTTCTATCACAACATTCATCATAGTAAAACACAATATTCAACAAAGGGAAAAAAAGTATGGACCCCATATGGATGAGAAATTAAATGATCATTTCATTAGACATAAACAATATTTTGATAGACATACATATGAAATATCATGCTAGAACTCAAAGTATTGAGATATCAATAATGTTATGTCCTAAATTAGTTCTTTGGGAACCTGGAAATAATAGATGTATTTAAATAAATAAAGAGTATTGTATTGGAATACAAATAAAATATTGCATTTTTCCTTCAAAAAGGACTGGGATGGGGCTCCCACAGACCATGAAAAGAAAAATACTTGGAAGGCACAAGAAAAACAGTCAAGGATTAGCCTTAGGTTTCATAGATTACTGGGAACAAAAAATGGCAATGTGACAAATGACTGCAAAAGAAAAATATGGCAAGGGTGAGAATAGGGTTGCTACTTGAATCACTATGTTATAGCCTTAATTACCACCTTATATGCCAGAGAGGAATCCATAAGGGGTTAGAGGTCAAAATACATCTTTTTCCCAAGTTTTAACCCCTTTTTAGTCATCCTTGCAGGAAAAATAGTAGGCAACAAGCGATGCACTGTTAAACTTCTAGAATCAAGGAGTTACAAGGTGATAGGTGAGGGATGAGTTGGATCTTCATGGAAAAGTCCTAGGAAATCACATCATTCAAATCCCTAGTAGTCTCTAGAAGATATAGAAGGCTCTCCCAAGCCTCCTCCAAAATCTATATAACAAAGGCAAACCTTGGAAAAGAAGAGGAAGAATCGAATAATATTATTATGTTGTCCAACTACAGAGGTATCCATTATCATAGCCAGAAGTCAATGAGCCTAGCATGACCAAGAAGTTGCAAGAAGAGGCAAGGAGCAAGGAATCTTAGGAGGATGCATCTTCATCAAGTTGAGGTATGAATTGGTAAGTAGTCTCCATGTTTTATCAATAGATAAATGGTTTTCCCTCCATTTTATTTGTGTTCTTATAATGAAAGAAGTGGATTTGATTATATAAATGGTTAATAAAGTCAGATCTAAAGAATTCTGATTATTCCTAACACTAAGAGAGAAAATAGGGTTGGTAGTGTTTGTTACTTGGGTGCAGGAAGAAAGTGATTGGATCTGGAGTTGGAGTTGCATATCTACACGAGCCAAGACATACAGGAACAACCATCAAACAAAGGTATGCCACTCTACCCCTCTTATGTGTAAAAGGAATTGTTTTCCTTCTAGATCTAGGAAAACCATAAGTAATATACACCCTTTCTATCTAGGATTACTAGGCTAATCCTAGGGATATTTTGTTATGTATTCAGCAAGATCTGTGTGAGCAAAAATCCCAAAACAGAACTAGCGACTCCACTAGGGAGAGCCTTTTCTTTCTTCGTTGGCTCTCTTAAGGATTTTTTCCTCTAAAAGAGGGTCGCGACCTTCATATCAAATTGTATAACTTTTTGTACATAATCTAAAGGAAATAACTATAGATCTATATTTCTATCGAAATTTTGTCCAATTTAATAATAAAAAAAATAATAATAATTAAGAAAAAAAAAAAAAATTTGTTGGTGTCCAAAGAATTCAGATTGTACCCAGACCAAATCCATTAGAAAGATTATTTTCATATATTTATTTGGATATATTATATAATATGATTCTGATAAATATAGAGTCCAGAACATTCCTTACAAAATTCTTCTCCCAAACTCTAGATCTCCATTAGTTTTTTTTTTAAGTTTTGGGTGTGATATCTATAGTGACATTGGAGTGGGTTGATCCGGTCTTATTCCCAATATCCTACAGCGCCTTTGCTTGTTTCTTGTTGTCGGTTTTCCTTTTTCATTTCTTTTTCTTGCTTAGATTAGGAATTGCTACATTTCAATTGGAAAAATATTAAAAAGACAAAAAGATTTAGTGCATGCTATACTTTCCTTTGAAGAACTAGTGAAGAGAATGCATTAGGAGCATCGTTTGGTTTCAAATCTGAAGTGATTGTTGGTCACTTGGTGTGTGTCAGGTTGTTTTTCTAAAAGTTTGCAAAGAAAAAAAAATAACCTCTCTCCCTCCCATAGCTAGAGTTCATCAAAGTGAACAAATTGCATTTTCATTCTTGCATTTTATTGGTTGGGTCAAGAGTCAAAACATCATTAAATTTTCATTCGATATTATTGGAATCAAGCAACAACCATAAAAAGAAACTACGTAATCTAAAATTCATTAGAAATTTGTCTATTTATTGTGAACCAACATTAGATAGGCTTGGGGCCTTGGATTAAGATTGGAGAGTAAACTATACAAGGTCACAAAATGAAACTTAGGATTCATTGAAGAGTTTTAAATCCATCCTTGCAACCAATGTGTTAGGATCCTCCTCTAACACAAGAGTTAAGAATGAGGTTGCATCGAGGAAAGTAGGGAGATTACCCATCTCTACTTGTTTTGGTGTATGTGACACCACTTCGATTACTACATATATGGGGGTTCCTTTAGTTAACTCCTTTGGAGCTCTGGGATTTGTTACCCTACCCTTACATGTGGTCATACCTACAACTATTCACCTAGGCATTGATTGTTAGGTGGTATCCTTAGTGACCTTTCCTAGGGATATACAAAGGTGACTGTAGGTGGAACGTGCTTGTAGTACATGGGGTAGACATTCGTTCATGTTCTTAGTTCCCCTGGACGAGGCCTACATTAATAAAGGGTGTTTGGACTGATCATGGTTGTTTCATGTTGATCATTGTAACTACTCCTTATAGCTTCACTAGCCAATCTTCTGGGGACTTCATCTTGTTGGAAGGTTTACAATTGGGAGTAATCTTGTCATTGATGGCAAGAACAACGATGGAAAAGATCAGTGATGGAAAAGAACAATGATGGCAAGAACAACAAAATCGTGAAGTGACGAAATCGCAAGGTGGACGAAATCGCGAAGCGACGAAATCGCGAAGGTGGACAAAATCGCGAAGTGGCGAAATCGCTAGAAGATCTGGGCCATAGGATCTGGGGTATCTATGAAGGAATAGCCATTAGATATGGTGAATCTGCAAGGAAGATAAGTCCAAGCATCATCCAACTCCCCAAAACTGTGAAGGAATCTTGGTCGTCCATCGAGGACAGTCGTGGACCTTTGATCCATAGGACATGTGGCGAAAGATCGTCATGTCACTGAATGGAAAGTCAAAGGAACAGGGTTCCCTAACCTCTCGATTTCACGATATGTGAAATCGTGAAACAATCTCAGTCGTCAGATCGAGGTTTGTTCTGGACCGTTCATATAAGCTCCATCTCGGAGCTTCGTGTATCGTGACTTGGAGTGACGAGAACCTCCATCATAGGAATCGCGAGATGTGAACTCACGATAAGATCTGGACCATCAGATCACCAAGGGTTATGGACTGTTGATCTAAGCTCCATCTCAGAGCTTCACCTGTCACGACTTGGAGTGGAAAGAACCTCCATATAAGGAACCACGAGATGTGAATTCATGATAATATCTGGACCGTCGGATCTATGGAGATTTCAACCGTCAATCAGACTCGATGAAGTTTATAAACTCACGAAATATGAAGCACCTTTTTGGCACAACCTGTGGTCATTTTCGGTGGTCACGAGAAGGGAAGGAGTCAGTTCAGATAAGCTCCACTTCGGGGTTTCAGGGATCGCGACTTGGAGAGTCGAGATGCCTCATCTCTAAATTCATGAAATGTGAAATCGTGAAAGCACTTTATGCATAAGGTCTTGGTCATAGCCATGGTCATATAAAGGAAGGGGCCGGCAAAGAAAAACTTTGTTTTGGAGTTTCAGAACTCGTGACATGGAGACTAAAGATGTCTCATCGCAGAATCTCCGAATTGAGAAAGTGCAAAATGGGCAAATAACACAAGAACCCTTTAGAGTTAATCCAACGATGCAGGTGAATCTGAGCATAATCAGAGGGCTATTGTTGCACGTCACAGTGTAACTACCAGAAACCACTGATGGTTTTTGCCAGAGGACTCGAAGACACTTCGGGGTGATTGACAGAGGAGATGAAGAGTCTCTGGGAATCTTCAAGAGGGATGAAGATGCTCGTGGAGGCGATTGACAGTTGGATGAGCATTGAAGCTTGTAACTGGAATAGAGAAGGTGATCTTGACTGTCACAGAGAAGATGAAGAGTCTCAACTGCTAGAGAGGCTGAGGAATCTCAGCATAACATACAGTGATGTTGAACGAGTGGAAAAACGGCCAGAGAAGTTAAAGAGTCACGATGATGATCAGACAGAGCACTTGAGTTGTGGAGGATAATGGTGCGGTGTGAGTATGCAGAGGTATTGCACACATTGCATGCACAAGGTGAACAAAAGCTATAAATAAACATTACAAAGAAGAGATGTGGTTATTGTTGTTGTTGGAATTGTTATGGATGTTGTTGTTGAAGGTGATTCATGCATAAAGAAGGATCAGAGTGCAGTAGCTGAAAATAATAGAAGAAGAATTGTGTAGCGAATGGACATGGCGCACAGAGCATAAAAAGAAGAAGAACAGAATGGGCAGTGGATGCATGCTGGAAGACAATGAGGAAGTCTGGGCAGCAAAATATTGCAGAATAGTGATGAGACTGGTAAGCCGTTATTGAACACTATATCACTGTAATAGGCTTTAGTATTTCATATTCATAATCTAGGGTGGTTGGGAGGTGCTAGGGAGGACTGGTGTCCTCAGAGTTTCAAGTGGGGGCTTGAACACAGGGAGTTGGTGTTTCCTTCTAGTTGGTTCTAGAGAAACCAGGGAGTTGGTGCTTCCTTCTAGTTGGTGCTAGAGAAACCAGGAAGTTGGTGCTTCCTTCTAGTGGGTGTTAGAGAAAAATAGAGAGTTGGTGCTCTTAGCAAGTTGTAGCTTGCAAAACAGAGGTTCTAGGCTCACAATGAGTTGGTTCTCAAATGTATGATAATGTAAAGAATGTAAATAATACTTATCATGTAAAGAAGAAGAGGTTTTTACCCTGTATGGGTTTCCTTGAGAAATATATGTCTCTGTGTTTCTCATATATGTGACTGATGTTGAATGTGACATTGTCCATTTCCCTGCATTATTGTGATCATCATTGAGTGCCTTGTAAATATTTTAAAAGAAGCATAATTGTTTAATCATTGTGACAACTGATTCACCCCCCCTCTCAGTTGTCCAACAATTGGTATCAGATCCATCCCCTTTTATATAAGGGTAGATCCTAGAGCTTAAACATGTCAATCCATGAAGGAAATTTAACCAATAAGGCCCCTCTGTTCAATGGAACAAACTTTGCCTTCTGGAAAGTTAGAATGAGAACCTACATAATGTCGTTAGGTGCAGATGTCTGGGATGTGGTAGATACTGGTTATGTAAAGCCAGTTG
>SNQJ01S0189643.1:0-16835 GCA_010110895.2 Picea sitchensis | reverse complement strand
ATAAACCCATGCTTTTGCCTAGAATAGGAAATTCAAAAATATTTGTCTTGCTACAGAATTAGAAATCTCTAGCCCCTTAAAATGTATCAGAAAACCTTATTCACATTCTGGTAAACTACTAATATTTACTAACATGGAACTTGCCATGCAATTAAAAACTGAAGAAAGGTTGAGCTTAGGTATCTAATAAAAGACACTATTCTTTATTGTCTGAAATACTAACCAAGATATTGTACTTTGAATAAAGTTGAAGTGTTGTTGAAAAATAACTATATTCATCTCGAATCACAGGGTATGCACAGGTTCCATGCTTCTCTGTAACCAACAATTATCAATGGCAGAAAACATTAATAAGCCCAAAATAGGGAAAAAGGAAATTCTCCTTATATATCAAAAGTGTTTCATGAATATGCCAATGGGATGTTTAAAAGTTGGTTACAGTACTGTGAAAATAGATTACAAACTGCAAGAACCTTCTGTGTATCTTTAAATTTAAGAAGAATTGAATTTATGGAAAGGACTTACCCCACTGTGCCGTAGAATTAAGACAATCATGTCACATTCACACCAACAGGTACAAAAATGGTGTCAGAAAATTAAAAGAACTATAACATAGTCAAAACATCATAAAGATCAATAAATTTGATGAATATACTGCACATGATGGTTGGTGTGTTAATATTATTTAAAGAATGTATTTACAAAACTCTCTTTTTACTAGGAATGTAGAGTTCACCTCATGTTCCCAAAATGAACCTCTTTTTCCATGGCAATTACTTGGGGAGCTGCAGCTTAAGGATGGCCAGTCTCTTTCAAGTTCTCCAAGCAGACTGACAATCTATCAAAATTTTCAGCAATAAACTTAATATGGTTATCAAAAAAAATACAGTATATATAAGTTTAAAGGTCATAACTCAAAACCTTGTTTTCATCAAAACTTGGTCCTCTACAACATTGAGGCCAACTCCCATCATTGTAATCAGGCCATAAACCATCTGTACCATAGGAAAATCATCCATACAAAGTATAAATACTAGCATAAGACGCAAGCTAAAGTACAAATGCATTCTCACATATAGACATTCCAGTATAGTGCAAATGCAGTGCATATAAATAACAAAAAGTCGAAAAAACAATTTAAAGAGACAAACACCTAAGGCCTGTTATCACGCAAAACTGCACCAGCAGACCTGCCTAATAATTATAGGCATCTAGCCCTGTCACTGCTAGATGCCTGTCCGTTCGGACTAATGTTTTTCCAGTCTCAGGGAGGTGTCCCTAAGGGTTGTATGCTGTTATCAAATGAACCGATCTGCATAAACTCCAATTTGATTAACACACAAAAAAATCACTCTTGAGCTGCCAATAAGCAGTCAAAGCGAGGATGAATTTAAATAAAATTAAGAGTGGTTGAGGTCATACCCTAAAGACAATTTGTAACAGTAGATTAACAGAAATGAGTGAAGTGAATGTGCACCTTAGGTGATGAAGATTCAAAATAAGTGCACCATAAACTAACATAACACTGCAAAACAACTTAATAAATGACATCCAATAGGTCCAAGGAGCTAGAACAAAGCATAATCGTAACAAATCACCTATTACCCAAGAGATTGATTGCATCATAGTGAGTCAAAGGTGAAAGGCTGCCATGGATCTCTTTGCTTGCAGTGGAGGTAGTGGTCTAAGGTCTGGAGGATGGAAGAGTGAAGAAGTCATCTTCTGCTACAATCTGTTCTAAAAAAATACTGTCTAACCCCTGCTTTGTCCCTCAAATCTGCATGTGTAAAAGCTCACTCTAAAGGACTCAATTTGCCCTTACTACTAGTGGATGAAAGCACGAAAAACATGCCAAATTTTATCATCCTTTGCATGGCTGCCAACTCAGTTTGCTGCTGTTTTAGCAGGCTTTTCTCTTCTGTTTTAATCATTTTTCCAGCCTTTATTTCTTTTCCATGCAAACAAAATTGGTAAAAGCCTTCTACTTTAATTCTTTTAGCTTTTGTGGAGTTGGCTTGTATTCTCATAATTGCATAACATTGAGCTTTAAGCTTATCTTGACAAAACAGCATGGTAACTTGGCATGTTTGCCAATCAAAAATGACAAGGGCGAGTTGGAGTATAAAACACCTTATTAAGGCTTAAACTTAGGCTAGATAGAATTAGCATATGCCAAATATACCCAAGAGGTCAAACTAGGTTGTGGAGTGATCAAATTTAGCATATGGAATCAAGGTTTGGAAAGTCAAACTTGGCAAGAATGAGCCTAAACATAGCCACTCGAATTAGGGTTTTGACATGAGTCAAACTTAGTCTTCTCATGCAAAATGGACATCCTTGTAACATCCCACTCTTGAGCACTGAGCGAACTTATTCTTTGAGGACACTTGCTCGAAGTGATCTGGATTATTATGCTATTAAAACATTTGATTTTGATTATGAGGCGTTATGAGTTGATGTCATGTTGTTTTGCTGCATTGACATAGACAGGTGCTATTGACTCGGTTTTACTGAGTGTGCAGGATTTCAAACCTCGAGGATGCGGAGGCATCAATGGAACCCCTTGGACTCCGGATCGAGACGAGGAGTGGACTAATGGGGTTTGATTGTTTTATATGTGATATTAATGCATCTGATTAGATGATTTGATATGGATATATTTCTGACATGATTCGTTGATGATGCAGGTTGACGATAGCTTGCCGACCAGACTCACATGTGGAGTAGAGGGGTCACGCTCGACTACCAGAGATGTTGAAGGAGAAGTGTGGACAGCAGCCCTGCCACAGCCTACTAGCACTCCCGTCGTGGCTCCAACTGTAGGTTAACGATTACCTAGTTCGAAAGGACCCACGATGCCGTGAGGGCAGACTACAACAGTCGCTCACGATGATTCTAAGGGGCGCGCAATAATGCAGGGGCCTTATTCCTTAGAGGCCCTTAGTCTCCCACAAGATCACCTGGCAGAGTGTTGACTCCAGGGGTTATTAATGTCTACCAAGTCAGTCAAGAGGCGAGTGGCACCCTTGGAGCACGTGGTGCGTCCTGAAGGGCACGACGCAGAAGAAAAATGGAAAGAGGCAAGTGGCACCCTTGGAGCACGTGGTGTGTCCTTAAGGGCACGTCGCCCAAGAAAAATGGAAAGAGGCGAGTGGCACCCTTGGAGCACGTGGTGCGTCCTGAAGGGCACGTCGCGTGGTTATTTAATAAATGAATAAACCTAGATGGCTTTAGGACAATAAAGTGTTAAGGAAGATTTGAAACCTTTCCCTTAAAAAAAAAAATGTGTCGCCCCGCCTAGGAAATTAAGGTCTAGGTCTAATTTTTGTTGGTGGTAAAATTTTACCTTTTTTTTTTTTTAAATATATATAATAAAAATAAACTTATATAAAAATAAAATAAATAATAAAGATAATCTTCATTAATCTTGTGACAAGAAGGGGGTATGCAATTAAAGTAATTTATAAAAATCTTTTGGGATAAAACTTAAAAAGGGGAAATGATTGTTTTACTTTATTATGCTAATTAAAAACTTTAATTCATTAAAAAGGGGGAAAAAGGGGAAAAGGGTAAGTTTTTGCACTTGCCTTTTTGAGTTTAATTAAAAAGGGAAAAAGGGAAAATCTAAAATAATTAGGAAACTAGGAAAAAGCGGGAACCATAAAAGAAAGGGGAAACACTAGGGAAAAAGCAATCAGTCCAACTTAGTAAGGTATCTACCATTTAAGAACTTTCTAATTTAAACTGAACTAGCAAATTAATAATGGGGAAAGTCATTAAAACCTGTAAGGGAATTTGGGGACACCTAAGAGCGATTCTAGGAGTGACTCTAGATGGGTGAGGGAAATAAGGGTAATTAATTAATTAAAGAATTTAGTTTTTGGAGGAATGAAGGGGATGGGTCACACATGTAGGGGGAGGATTATTATGAATTAAGTGTATGAAAATTAATTTCAAAGAGGTTTTGGGAAAGTTTTTTACTTTGAAACTCTATATAATGGAGGGAGGAGAAGGATGATAGATCTCTTCTGTTTGCGTAACGTTACGCTGCAGAAATCTCTACTTGACTGACTTAGCTTGTGGGAGTTTGGATACCCAGCTCGGTGAGGAGTGGTAGCTCAGCCTTGCGAGGTGGGAGCTAGTTGATTCTCTGGTTAGTGTGTGTGGCCCCTTTGCGGCTCGGGGGGCTAAGAGGGAAGAAGAGTACCTCTAGCGTTGGCTGGGAGGTACCGGTGAAGTCTCATCGGTCGGCAAGTGAGAGTTGCACGGAGTGCGCAGGACATCAACTCAGAGCGGGCGTTTGGGCAATGGTACATTTTCTTTATTTTTGCATGGTAGATTGTTAGTATGATTTATGCTTTTAGATCTGCATGTTTAATTGGGTAAGGACAATGATTGTCTTAGCATTCTAGTTGATGACTGAGATTTTCCCCATAGCCTTAGCTTGATGTTGATTGATTTCCCATGGCCTTCGATCCCTGCATGTCTTGACCGTCCTGAGTTTTTCTGATTGCGATGATTGCGGTTTATTTTTGCCTTTGTCCCTAGCTCACCAGTCCGCGCCTGAGCAGTCGGCCAGGACCCTGATCTACAGTCATCGCTTCGGCGTTAATAGACCTATGGATCTCAACGCCCTGCTTTTTTGTGCATGGATGATGAGCGAAGGATGTTCCTGTCAGTCGTCTACCTCCGTTGTTTGTCTTTGGTTGATTGTTCGTCTTGCGCCTTCTAGCAAAAGTACCTCTACGTATGGATTTCATTGCATCCTTGTTGGTTTATCTCTGCGCTTGTTTTTGTCTCCACGCCTTAAGGGCCTAACCTTGGATTTTCTCGACGCTTGGACTGATAAAACCTCTACGGTCATTCAATGACTTTTCCTTGGGATCCTTGCGCCTCTCTTACTGTTCTCTACGTTTCAATATTCTTGACTACGTTTATGCTTTGTTGGGTAAATTTACTCTGCGTTGTATATTGATGGTTGTGCTCTTCTTGGACTTCTGCGACCAATCCATTTATTGTTTTTTTATGGACTCCGGGACTACTAAATTTGATTTAGATAAAGAAACAATCCTCAACCTGTAACCATATCCTAAGTAATCCGGTGTTGACTGCGATTTTCCTTTACGCATGCTCGAATTGACAGGTCGGCATTTGGGTTTAGATGGAATTCTGTCGACGGGACCCCAGCTTATTTTATTACACGATTTTATTACCACGATTGACTGTTACACGGATTTCTTTCCTTGATGTTACCACGATTTATCACCACGATTTTATTACCATGATTGATTGTTACACGGATTTCATTCCTTGTTGTTACCACGATTTATCACCACGATTGACTGTTACACAGATTTCATTCCTTGTTGTTACCACGATTTATCACCACGATTTTATGTCCACGATTTTACTGTTACACGGATTTTATTCCTTACTGTCACTGCCTTAAAGACCACGAATTGCCCTCCAGGATGACTGCATTTTGCTGTTTAAAGAATACGATTTTGCCAATTAAAGTGATGACTGCGATTTCCTGTTACTTTTCCCCACGATTTTGACCATTCATCTGTGCGTCTCCATGTTTTATTTACCCTGGTGAATCTTCCATTCACCTCTGCGTCTCCACGTCCTTTTTAACCTGGCAATTTTTTTTCATTAATCCTTGTGATCCACCTCTGCCACTCACATTTATTATCTCTACGTCTTCAAGGCGAATTGGTCTGGAGGTGGCAACAATTTGCCTCTGCGTCTTCGCGTCTGTTTGCCAACCTTGTTCCCCCTTTGTCTGTACTTGATTGCGGTTGAATGCTCTGGAAACGTTTTGGGTGCTTAGCTAGATTCAGCGATTTATTTATCTTGTATTGTATAGCTCGATTTTGGCTGGGTTAAGCGATTGGTGTCAGGGATAATTCTATATAAAGTTATCTTGTATTTTGGCAGCCATTTATTTCATGACTGAAGTTTATGTTAGGCACAGCCCTTTATGATTACAGATAGCAGGAATTTAGCATTACCTTGAAGGCGATTGCTTTCATGTCTCACAACGTCCTCACCTTGTTGTCAGCAATTTATGCATTAATTTTATGGCAGGGGTGTTTTTAAGGAAAAGTAAATTTGGTTTACTATCAACTTGTTTCTTTTTACCCAGCAGCCTAATGTGTGATTGACAGCTGGTAAAACCTTAATGTTGCTCTAGATAGCGTGTTGGAAGTTATTTCGTTGTTAGCATTTTAATCATAAGTCTTGTAATTGATATCATGAATGCGGTTATATTTTGGTGTTGCTAATTTAGATTGTGTTAATGTTAGTTGATTGTAATTAATGTCTAAATAGTAATCCTAGACTTACGAACTAGATTGGTATTAAGGTTAATTTAGAATAGCAAATTATTAACTAGTAGTAGATTGGACTTGCTAAAATTGGATATGGGATAAATGTTAAATCATATATAGTTATTGTCTAAGCTTGTATTTTGACTCGCTAAATTAGAGCTGTTATCATGTTAAGGTAGGTTGATAAATCAATGACTTTTTAGACTGGTTAATTTAGACCTGTAATTAACGCTAATTTAGATTGTAATTTGACCAATTCAGACTAGATGAAGGGGTTGGGTTGTTGCGCGGTCCTGTAACAGCTTGCGTTTTCTTGTTGACGTCATCCTGTGTCTTGCCGACCCGTTGTTTGGGGTGTGGGTGTGGTCTCCTTGTCCATTGTTTCGTCTTAGCGCGTCAGATTTATATAGAGTCCTCTGTCCAGATAGGATGTGTTGTGCCAAGTTGTGGACGCGTCTATCACCTGGGGACGGCATGATTCCTGATGAGGGGATCATGGCACGCCCTATGGGATAGTGGCGATCGAGAACTTGGCCAGAGTTGGTGCGTTCTGAGTGAGTGTGGACGAGCGTGGCAAGTTTCTTTAGGCGCATGGGTGGAGCGCTTTCATGCGTTTGGTTCGCGCGCCTTGAGGTTCTAGTCTTGTTCGTCAAGGCCGGTGTGTCAGAAAGGGATGGTGTCCTTTAAGCTTGTAGGCATGTCTTGTTTACGTCGGGCGGGTAGTCTCTTTCTCCTTGTTGTCTACGCACGTTCACCCAGATGCCCTTGGGCCTGTGCGTGGTCTCATAGTAGCATGTTGCCTGGACTGCGTGCGTGCATTCGTCATCAGTGGTGTGGTTAAACGATTGTCGTCGTCGCCTTCTTGCCTCTTAATTCTTAAAAACAAAAAAAAACAAAAAATTTGCTTCGCCCATAGTTGTTGTGAATTTTCCAGGTCCTATCAGCTGTCTTCTTGGTCTGTCTTTGACCAAGCTAAGACTCTAAGTTTTCTGCTGTCTTATCTTTTAAATTTCTGCTATTTTATAACAGCCAACAGTCATATTTAGTTTTGTTGATTGTTATGGTTGTAGTCTCAATTTGGGTGCTCTAGCAAGTAGTTTTATGCNGGCTTCTCTAGGAGTAAGCCTAAAAGGAAGAGGTTCTAGTCAAGGTGACAGTGTGGACTAAGAACCTAGGCATTGTGCCTCCAAGGACACACTAAGTGAGCAGGACTTAGCTCACGCTAGCAAGTGTGTATTAGGACGGCAACAGAGTGATCAAATTTAGCATATGGAATCAAGGTTTGGAAAGTCAAACTTGGCAAGAATGAGCCTAAACATAGCCACTCGAATTAGGGTTTTGACATGAGTCAAACTTAGTCTTCTCATGCAAAATGGACATCCTTGTAACATCCCACTCTTGCGCACTGAGCGAACTTATTCTTTGAGGACACTTGCTCGCAAGTGATCCAGGTTATTATGCTATTAAAACATTTGATTTTGATTATGAGGCGTTATGAGTTGATGTCATGTTGTTTTGCTGCATTGACATAGACAGGTGCTATTGACTCGGCTTTACTGAGTGTGCAGGATTTCAGACCTCGAGGATGCGGAGGCATCGATGGAACCCCTTGGACTCTGGATCGAGACGGGGAGTGAACTAATGGGGTTTTATTGTTTTATATGTGATATTAGTGCATCTGATTAGATGATTTGATATGGATATATTTCTGACATGATTCGTTGATGATGCAGGTTGACGATAGCTTGCCGACCAGACTCACATATGGAGTAGAGGGGTCACGCTCGACTACCAAAGATGTTGAAGGAAAGGTGTGGACAGCAGCCCTGCCTCAACCTACTAGCACTCCCGTCATGGCTCAAACTGTAGGTTAACGATTACCTAGTTCGAGAGGACCCACGATGTCGTGAGGGCAGACTACAACAGTCGCTCACGATGATTCTAAGGGGCACGCAATAAGGCAGGGGCCTTATTCCTTAGAGGCCCTTAGTCTCCCACAAGATCACCTAGCAGAGTGTTGACTCCAGGGGTTATTGATGTCTACCAAGTCAATCAAGAGGCGAGTGGCACCCTTGGAGCACGTGGTGCGTCCCGAAGGGCACGACGTGCAAGAAAAATGGAAAGAGGCAAGTGGCACCCTTGGAGCACGTGGTGTGTCCTGAAGGGCACGTCGCGCAAGAAAAATGGAAAGAGGCGAGTGGCACCCTTGGAGCACGTGGTGCGTCCTGAAGGACACGTCGCGTGGTTATTTAATAAATGAATAAACCTAGATGGCTTTAGGACAATAAAGTGTTAAGGAAGATTTGAAACCTTTCCCTTAAAAAAAAAATGTGTCGCCTCGCCTAGGAAATTAAGGTCTAGGTCTAATCTTTGTTGGTGGTAAAATTTTATCTTTTTTTTTTTTAAATATATAATAAAAATAAAATAAATAATAAAGATAATCTTCATTAATCTTGTGACAAGAAGGGGGTAAGCAATTAAAGTAATTTATAAAAATCTTTTGGGATAAAACTTAAAAAGGGGAAATGATTGTTTTACTTTATTATGCTAATTAAAAACTTTAATTCATTAAAAAGGGGGAAAAAGGGGAAAAGGGTAAGTTTCTGCACTTGCCTTTTTGAGTTTAATTAAAAAGGGAAAAAGGGGAAATCTAAAATAATTAGGAAACTAGGAAAAAGTGGGAACCATAAAAGAAAGGGGAAACACTAGGGAAAAAGCAGTCAGTCCAACTTAGTAAGGTATCTAGCATTTAAGGACTTTCTAACTTAAACTGAACTAGCAAAATAATAATGGGGAAAGTCATTAAAACCTGTAAGGGAATTTGGGGAAACCTAGGAGCGATTCTAGGAGTGACTCTAGGTGGGTGAGGGAAATAAGGGTAATTAATTAATTAAAGAATTTAGTTTTTGGAGGAATGAAGGGGATGGGTGACACATGTAGGGGGGGGATTATTATGAATTAAGTGTATGAAAATTAATTTCAAAGAGGTTTTGGAAAAGTTTTTGACTTTGAAACTCTATATAATGGAGGGAGGAGAAGGATGATAGATCTCTTTTGTTTGCGTAACGTTACGTTGCAGAAATCTCTACTTGACTGACTTAGCTTGTGGGAGTTGGGATACCCAGCTCGGTGAGGAGTGGTAGCTCGGCCTTGCGAGGCGAGGTGGGAGCTAGTTGATTCTCTGGTTAGTGTGCGTGGCCCCTTTGCGGCTCGGGGGGCTAAGAGGGAAGAAGAGTACCCCTAGCATTGGCTGGGAGGTACTGGTGAAGTCTCATCGGTCGACAAGTGGGAGTTGCATGGAGCGCGCGGGACATCAACTCAGAGCGGGCGTTTGGGCAATGGTACACTTTCTTTATTTTTGCATGGTAGATTGTTAGTATGATTTATGCTTTTAGATCTGCATGTTTAATTGGGTAAGGACAATGATTGTCTTAGCATTCTAGTTGATGACTGAGATTTTCCCCATAGCCTTAGCTTGATGTTGATTGATTTCCCATGGCCTTCGATCCCTGCATGTCTTAACCGTCCTGAGTTTTTCTGATTGCGATGATTGCGGTTTATTTTTTCCTTCGTCCCTAGCTCACCAGTCCGCACCTGAGCAATCGACCAGGAGCATGATCTACGGTCGTCGCTTCGGCGTTAATAGACCTATGGATCTCAACGCCCTGCTTTTCTGTGCGTGGATGATGAGCGAAGGATTTTCCTGTCAGTCGTCTACCTCCGTTGTTTGTCTTTGGCTGATTGTTCGTCTTGCGCCTTCTAGCAAAAGTACCTCTGCGTATGGATTTCATTGCATCCTTGTTGGTTTATCTATGCGCTTGTTTTTGTCTCCGTGCCTTAAGGGCCTAACCTTGGATTTTCTCGACGCTTGGGCTAATAAAACCTCTACGGTCATTCAATGACTTTTCCTTGGGATCCTTGCGCCTCTCTTACTGTTCTCTGCGTTTCAATATTCTTGACTACGTTTATGCTTTGTTGGGTAAATTTACTCTGCTTTGTATATTGATGGTTGTGCTCTTCTTGGACTTCTGCGACCAATCCATTTCTGTTTTTTTTATGGACTCCGGGATTGCTAAATTTGATTTAGATAAAGAAACAATCCTCAACCTGTAACCATATCCTAAGTAATCCTATGTTGATTGCGATTTTCCTTTACGCATGCTCAAATTGACAGGTCGGCATTTGGATTTAGATGGAATTCCGTCGACGAGACCCCAGCTTATTTTATTACACGATTTTATTACCACGATTGACTGTTACACGGATTTCTTTCCTTCTTGTTACCACGATTGATTGTTACATGGATTTCATTCCTTCTTGTTACCATGATTTATCACCACGATTGACTATTACACAGATTTCATTCCTTGTTGTTACCACGATTTTATGTCCACGATTTTACTGTTACACGGATTTAATTCCTTACTGTCACTGCCTTAAAGACCACAAATTGCCCTCCAGGATGACTACGTTTTGCTATTTAAAGAATACGATTTTGCCAATTAAAGTGATGATTGTGATTTCCTGTTACTTTTCCCCACGATTTTGACCATTCATTTGTGCGTCTCCATGTTTTATTTACCCTGGCGAATCTTCCATTCACCTCTGCGTCTCCACGTCCTTTTTAACCTGGCGATTTTTTTTCATTAATCCTTGCAATCCACCTCTGCCACTCACATTTATTATCTCTGCATCTTCAAGACGAATTGGTCTGGAGGTGGCAACAATTTGCCTCTGCGTCTTCGCGTTTGTTTGCCAACCTTGTTCCCCCTTTGTCTGTACTTGATTGCGGTTGAATGCTCTGGAAACGTTTTGGGTGCTTAGCTAGATTCAGCGATTTATTTATCTTGTATTGTATAGCTCGATTTTGGTTGGGTTAAGCGATTGGTGTCAGGGATAATTCTATATAAAGTTATCTTGTATTTTGGCAGCCATTTATTTCGTGACTGAAGTTTATGTTAGGCACAGCCCTTTATGATTACAGACAGCAGGAATTTAGCATTACCTTGAAGGCAATTGCTTTCATGTCTCACAACGTCCTCACCTTGCTATCAGCAATTTATGCATTAATTTTATGGCAGGGGTGTTTTTAAGGAAAAGTAAATTTGGTTTACTATCAACTTGTTTCTTTTTACCCAGCAGCCTAATGTGTGATTGACAACTGGTAAAACCTTAATGTTGCTCTAGACAGCGTGTTGGAAGTTATTTTGTTGTTAGCATTTTAATCATAAGCCTTGTAATTGATATCGTGAATGCGGTTATATTTTGGTGTTGCTAATTTAGATTGTGTTAATGTTAGTTGATTGTAATTAATGTCTAAATAGTAAATAGTAATCCTAGACTTACGAACTAGATTGGTATTAAGGTTAATTTAGAATAGCAAATTATTAACTAGTAGTAGATTGGACTTGCTAAAATTGGATATGGGATAAATGTTAAATGATATATAGTTGTTGTCTAAACTTGTATTTTGACTCGCTAAATTAGAGTTGTTATCATGTTAAGTTAGGTTGATAAATCACTGACTTTTTAGACTGGTTAATTTAGACCTGTAATTAACACTAGATTAGATTGTAATTTGACCAATTCATACTAGATGAAGGGGTTGGGTTGTTGCGCGGTCCTGTAACAGCTTGCGTTTTCTTATTGACGTCATCCTGTGTCTTGCCGACCCTTTGTTTGGGGTGTGGGTGTGGTCTCCTTGTCCATTGTTTCGTCTTAGCGCGTCGGATTTATATAGAGTCCTCGATCTAGATAGGATGTGTTGTGCCAAGTTGTGGACGCGTCTATCACCTGGGGACGGCATGATTCCTAATGAGGGGATCATGGCGCGCCCAATGGGATAGCGGCGATCGAGAACTTGGCCGGAGTTGGTGCGTTCTGAGTGAGTGTGGACGAGCGTGGCAAGTTGCTTTAGGCGCATGGGTGAAGCGCCTTCATGCGTTTGGTTCGCGCGCCTTGAGGTTCTAGTCTTGTTCATCAAGGCCGGTGTGTCAGGAAGGGATGTTGTCCTTTAAGCTTGTAGGCGTGTCTTGTTTGCGTCGAGCGAGTAGTCTCTTTCTCCTTGTTGTCTATGCATGTTCACCCAGATGCCCTTGGGCCTGTGCGTGGTCTCATAGTAGAATGTTGCCTGGACTGCGTGCTTGCGTTCGTCATCAGTGGTGTGGTTAAACGATTGTCGTCGTCGCCTTCTTGCCTCTTAATTCTTAAAAACAAAAAAAAACAAAAAATTTGCTTCGCCCGTAGTCGTAACGAAGGGGTCGTTTCAATCCTCCACCAAGCTGCCACATGTCACCCTAGGAGAAAATCCACTTGCACAACACTAATCTTGACTCATCACTCTTCACCCACCAGAATCCTTGAACCACTGCCTGCCTGGAACCAAGACATTCAACCTGTATCTGACATACATAGACACTGTTAATTATAGATCTGCCCAAAAAGCAATCTTCCTCCAAAAAAGAAAAAAAAAACAGAGATATTAATCCTGAAGAGCTGGAGCATCAGCCTATCTTCTGAAAAAAAGCAAAAAAGCAGGCAAGACTGATCATCTCGCATGCAATTAAAAGTACTCTCATTGGACTCGTTTTTTTACAAGGATCAAGGATATATAATCGTCTCTGACATGCAGGCCCCTGATCTCTGGGTACTAGAAAACAACAAACTGCTTAAAATAGCAGTTTTCTAAAATCTCGTGAAACTGACTTTGGAAGGGGCCCTGATCAATGTCAATGTCTAGATGCATCTGAAATGAGACCAGTGTGATGGAATCTCGCTAGATATTAACCCTCCAGTTGCACAAGTACTACTAGGGGTTAACAAGGTCCTAGTTTAGTAGAATCTCTTCCAAAAGTGTTGATTAGGACATTAACACACAGATAAGCCTTCCTTACTTTAGGAAAGATTCTAGAGTATGATTGAAGTGTATCATAGAATTCCAAAGGTGTGTTTCTTGCATTGTTAGTTTTCGAAATCCCACAGGGGTATGCACATGGTTACAAGTATACACACTTAGAATCCAAAAGTCCCACCTTGTTCTCTTGACAAGCTCGACAAAAAAGGCCAAAATGCTCATTAAGGGAAGATAAGTGAGGACGAAGGAAACAAACATTAGACACCCTAAGAAATCCCTTAATTGAAGCAATGATAATGTTAAACACATTAGCAAGTCATAAACATAAAAAGTCACTCGAACTAGTTAATGAAAGGTCCAAACACTTACTAATCAAGGAAATCCCTCAGGCATTCTCTTCTCTCACTGGGGATGTTCTTTCTCTTCATGGATAGACCCTAGCTCAATTTTTCTTTGAATTTAAATTTCGTCAATCGAGGGATTCCTTGGTTATTTGACCAGCATGTTCCTAAAAAAGTGTCTTGAAAGTTCCAACAAAATAAGAGAATATATTCTCACGTTTTCTCATTCAATTATATGTTTTAATGATAATTCCATATCATTTTCAGATTCGTCCTTCCTAGTTTATCTCTTGCAGTAGAAACTAAAAGTAGGGTTTGGGACCTGTCGCCGTCCTTATACACACTTGCAAACGTGAGCTAAGTCCTGCTCACTTAGTGTGTCTTCGGAGGCACAATGCCTAGGTTCAAAGTCCACGCGATCACTTTGACTTGAACCTCTTTCATCTAGGCTAACTTCTAGGGAAGCCAAGGGGGGTAGACCCTAGTTACTAGATGAGATTAAAGTTTATGTTCTAGGCGTTGGTTTTAATTGGTTAAATGGTCAAGGGGAAATCTAGCCTATGATGTTAAGCAGCAAATGCAATATGCAACAATAAAGTATGAACAGTCAGGCATTTTCCTAGGACAACTAAGACTAGTGCCTAAGATTGGGCAAGGGGTCAACTAAGTTAAGGGGAAATTCGTTACCAGATAGTTACAAGTTTACAAATGTTACAACAAGATAGATACAACTAGGTACAAAGATACAGAAAGAATATATCAAATATACAAAGTTAGACTAAGCTAGATGCAAGATATACAATACTAACAAGTTGCTTGAAATGTGCAGGAAATAAAGATACTCAAGATGATAAAACCATCAACACATCAAGCCAAGCATGCTAGCTCTTACTCTATTGCACTGCTTATCAATGGCACACAGACGCAAATCACTCAAGACCCAGTCAAGAGAGTGCCTCCAGGTGAATGCGCAACTTCTTGAAGGATCACACCACGAATACAAGAACAACAATATAAATGAAAGTGCGTGAGAAGTAAAGTGTTCAAGATGATAGATGTAATCACTTAGATAATAAATCGACAACACCTAAATTGACTTGCACGTAAAATAAAGATAATGAGATCAGTGTGCTTGCAAGTGTAAAATCAAATTGTCGATGTTGTAGACCAAGGATTAAATTAGGTGGTTAAGTGGGGTTTATTTTAATCCTATCTAAGTGTCAACCCAATACTTTCCTCCCCCAATTACCAAGTGACTGTTGGGTGCTCAAGAAGTTAGGCAACGAGGCCCACCCTAGCTCCACAGGTCAGTCATAAAATCAGAGTACTCCCGGAAAGGACGCCGCACGCCGTGAGACCATCCCCGGCCTAGCACCTTCCGTTGCCTTCCTCCGACCCCGTTTTAAATGGCAAAGATGGTTGGTAATGGTGTCCTATTAAGTCTAATAAATTAATTATTAAACCTATGAGCTAAGTGTGAAGTGTGTTTGAGTGCGTGTAGCTTGCTCAAAGTGCCAAAACTGAAAATGAATGTTGTGAGGGTTGAAGCCCTTGAATAATGAGATTGCAAGTTAAATTCTTAAGTGAGATTATTGCATGTGAAACATAAAGAAATTACTTGCGGAATTGTAAATGAGGATTGTTTTTAAAACTTTAAGAAACCCAAGTTTGCATGCACATGTGTAAGATAAATATTGAAGAAACTATAACTTGCATGCAACGGAAAATAAAGATTTAATCTAAGCCTCCATGGGCTCTAAGATAGCAATTAGTTGTGTGTGATCTACTCTAGATAATTTCAAGTTTAAGCATGCATGTATATACACAACTAATTAGCTAAACTATGAAGCAAAGATGGAAAAGAAATCTAACTAAAGCATGCAGAGTAAAGGCTGAAATAAAAGAATGCAAGCCACTTGGGTACACTCTTTTGGGCTTGCTTACAGTGTTTTAGATTGAAAGAAGAAGAAGAGAGATGTTACCACTTTCGAAAGGAGGACCTTGGAGGTGAGTTGTGCTCGAAAATGGGCAGCATGTACCCTTAACCTGGCGAGAACCTGCAAAAATCAGCAAGCTATTGCTTGCTGATTTGTGCTGCAACACACTCACAATGTTAAGGAAATTTTTGGTTTTTCAACAGAAGTTTCCTGCATGTAAAAACAAGAAATATTTATGAAATTATTGACCTATCTAAGCAAGTTAGATACCAAAATCTGAATATGATAGAAGGAGGAAGAAGAACAGAAAATGCTTGTGAAGTTTTAGTGAAAATGAGGGTAAATCCTTGCTTGGATCTATCCCAACAACTCCTTTCAAGATGACCTGCAAACTCCAAACAAACTGTGAAATAAAAATATACAATGGACTGCATGCATTAATAATACAACAAAGTTAGTATTAAAAACGAATACAATGCATATAAGCTTAGCAAACAAAGTTTTACTCTAGCCAAGCAAACAAAGTTCTACTTAGACTATCTACCCAATAACACAATAACATTCAAAGTAAAGAGCAATATCACCTTATACATAGATGGAGCATGTAGAAAAAATCCAACACTCCCGATTCCTCCAAAGCAATTCTTTATTAATCAATGGAAGAGGTTGTAGCAACAAAGTTGCCCCAAGCTCTTCAAGAACCAGTGAACCAAAGCAAGAAGACAATGATGGAGAGAGAGAGGGAGATGGAGAATTTGGTAGCATAACAATACTGTAAAGAATGGTCTGGAATGAAGGAGTGAGAGGTCTCTTAAATAGCCTTGAAGGACCGAGAGACCTCTCTTGGATCTCTAACACTTGTCAAAAATCCAAGGGAAGAGACAACTCATTGAGAGGTGGCGTGAGCTTTTAGGGTTGTGTGAGGAAATGGTATGTGGATGAGATGGAGGGCGAGTTGTCCTCATGAAGGAGGCGCATTGGCCAAGAGGAAAGCCACGCCTAGGTTTAAAAGCTAGTTCCCATTTTCAATTGAGATGTTTCCATCTTTCTTCAAGAGTGAGGGCGCAAGTTTCCATATGGAGGGCGCAAGTCCCAATGGGAAAGCACATGCTTTGAGGAGAGTGTGGGGGAGTGTGTGTGTCACACTCTAAAGAGGACGTGTGAGGTCATAAGGTCCCTTTCCAAATAGGAGCTCCAGAGAGGAGGCTTAATGGTCTAAACTGCCCCATTAGACTATAGCCAGGGCCAAAGAGGGGTAAACAAGGTTACTAGAGAGGTCACTCCAGTCACAGGTGTTATATTCGGAAAGTGACATTGAGCTAAAAAGGGTTAAAAGTGTTTTTAAGTCATTATGAGCTAAAAATAGAAGTCA
>SNQJ01S0189642.1:0-18200 GCA_010110895.2 Picea sitchensis | reverse complement strand
ACATCCTTCCCAATCAACATCAGTAAATCCTTCCAATCTCACTCCACCACTACGCTCATATAACAACATGTACTCCACTGTACCTCTAAGGTAGTGAATCACATGCTTCACAGCTATCCAATGTACTCTTTGAGCATATCTGACCGAGTATTGACCTGATACATGAGAAACCCAATCAACTAATGATATATGGTGGGTTCTATTGTCTTTGAATCTAATGCATCAATCTTCCTCCAGTTCGTGACTAGAGGCATGGGCATGGTCCTATTATCTATCATCTTGAACATATGCAAGATCTCCATTGTATACTTCCCTTGTCCCAAGCATAAGTGCCCATTGTAACACCATGTTTCCCCTAGATTGTAAATATAACTGAACTGGCCAAGGACTATGGCAAAAACTCATAAGTATGAATATGCGCTGTAAATGGACCTGCAGGAAGAGGTCAATGAATATAAATGATAGATTGAATATTATTGAATTTATTGCAGAACTGCTGAGAGGGGATGTGCGGAAAAGAGACCACGATGGTGGTGGAGGGCACCTTGAAAAAGGGGGATATATGGTGGGTTCTATTGTCTTTGAATCTAATGCATCAATCTTCCTCCGGTTCGTGACAAGAGGTGTGGACATGGTCCTATTATCTATCATCTTGAACATATGCAAGATCTCCATTGTATACTTCCCTTGTCCCAAGCATAAGTGCCCATTGTAACACCATGTTTCCCCTAGGATTAAATATAACCTAACCGCCAAGGATTCATGGCAAAACTCATAAGTATGAATATGCTACCGTAAATGGACCCGGCAGGAAGAGGTCAATGAATATAAATGATAGATTGAATATTATTGAATTTATTGCGAACTGCTGAGAGGGATGTGCGGAAAAGAGACCAATATGGTGGTGGAGGGCACCCAGGCATGCTAACTTCCACCAAGAATTAAAGACCGTATTTTGACTCCACCGCCCGTGAGGAACTGCAAAGCCGCCCGCTAAGCCCTCGAATAAATGTAGTTCTGGTGTTGGTAGGTTGATGGCTTGATGATGGGTGGGGAGGTGAACCGCCTACCCATAGAGCCATCATGACTGACAAACGCAAGGGTAATCGTGCCACAAACAACCTCACGAGAGGATAAGGCTTACGGCTGAAACGATTAAAGCGGGCAGACGCGAGGGAAAACTCGCAATTTTACGCTTAATGAGTGATCGCTAGGGGAAGGATTGCAACCTTTGCCCCTGGACAATCGGCGTATCGTGAGAGACGCAGTGCCCCAAGACATCGTGGTCTCACCGGGTGGCTAGGTAATCCAAGAGGAGTCGCCACGCCACGGTTATGGAAACTAGCACCCCTCTCGCCAGCCGCTACATTGTTGAACTTACTCGACAAGTGTTTTGCTCTTATTGCATCTCGAATTTATATGCTGTCAGATGCTCAAGGACTTGTGGAATTGTAAATGTTTCCTCACAGTGAATTGTCCTTGCAATAATTGTTAATATGTAGTAGATGTTAGCTCATAGAACCGCGAAGTTGTAAATTTTTTCAACATAAGAATGTCCACGCTAAGCTTGGTACATGAAGAAGTTGATATATGCTTAACACGGAGGAAACCGCAGTTCGAATTTTATAAGTTGATAAATGAATCTAATCATACCCGTACCGGCCCTCGGAAGTTGTCTTCCTTATCCGCCCCGAATTCGTAAGGATCTCTTTCAGATTCTCCTCGAAAGGTTCACCCAACCCAGAATAAGGATTCTAACGAATAAGGCCTTATTAACCTTTCACGAGGAGGAATGATTCTAGTGAGGTTCCAAGATAGTAGTGTTGTGAGGAGGACAAGTCGACGGATGAGATCTCGCCGAAAGTGAACCATAGCCAATCACGACCCTTAGATTGACGAAAGTAACGAAGAAGTTACATACCTTGACCCTTTGCACTCTATCATCGTGAGAAACGAGATTGGGGTCGTGAAACCCAAGACCCAAAGAATGAATCCGGACCGCTAGGATCCGGGTCCAAATTACCCGCCACCGCTGATCCGGGAAATCAAGTAGGTTAAGCATACTGTGTGTAGACGCTAGCTGAGGAAGTGATTTGAGCCATCGTGATTCGAGTAGAAATCTCAGAACCACGGACGGGAAGAGTTGCACCGAGCTAAACTCTTAGAGTGCAGAGGAGTCCCAGCCGCTGATCTCGCGTGACACGGTCATGCTCGATTTCATTTATCTGAGATTTTTGAGCAGAACTGCTATATCAATGAAACGCTGATACGATTCCCGATCAACTGGACCATCCATTATGCGACATGTCGAGATCCCGAGGGGATCGATATTTGCCATCGTAAATCGGCATTCTATGACAAGTGCTCGGGAAACTGCCAAAACCCCCGACAAGATCCGGAAATGGCCCAAACAAAAGAGGGGACACGTATGTAGGATTCCTGAGAGTCTGAGTCTCTGCGATATCGGAGTTTTCAATACAAAGAACTTCTTTGCTTTACCTGAATCGCTGCATCCACAAACCCCTGATGAGGGATAGTCAAAGACAAAGATGAGGAGGATGGAGCGCAGGAGGACACGTGTCAACACTCGAGGAGTCATCGGGATTTTGGAGGCATCGTTTTACAGTCGAGAATCAGACTCCTTAAGCCTCAACTCCAATGAATCTCAAACATTGATCTCATCCAACACGTAAGAGATCCCGAAGAGTCGGGAATCGGGTAATCGGAGATCCTGAGAGTAAGGGAAACAGGACTTCGAAGTCTCAAACTCCGAGCAAATCTAAGCCATCCGGTTGGATTGTGGACATGTGCCACGAAAGATCGTCCGTCTCGGAGATCCGGGTTACCAGGCATCGGGGCCACGCAAGTCTCGGAATAGCGATAAGATCTGGACCGCCCATAGGAGGGACAGGTGTTAGAGACTGTTTACCAAATCCGCCGTTTGACACATTGGGAAATCAGAATTCCCGAGGACATGAGACACGGGATAGGATAAGTCGCGATATCCCAAGAAAAGGATCTCAACAGTTGATCTTGGAAGGACGCGTAGCAGGAGATCTGGGCGAAGCCCAAGATTTGGAAGCATCGCTTCAAAGGCAAGGAACTCTTGCATACAGAAATCGCGATCCGGCGATTCCGGACGCGATCATAACCGCTAACTGAGGGACGCATGTCCAAGGATCCCGAAGACGGTTCCGCATTTCTGGGGTTCTCGATAACTCACGACAGAGAAGTCATAACTGGAACGCTGAATGTCCCACGCCATAGCATTCCGACAAAATACTCCATGCCATCATAGGGAGTCGGGACCATAGGCGCCAGAACAATGGACAGATGTCGGAAGATCAAGATTAGCCGTGAGTCCACGCCAAGTGGAATCGGGGATCAGAGGATCGAAAATTGCGAAGGCCTGTACCTCGCGACATCATAAACCCCGAAACTCGATGGGTAGCTATAGGGTCATGGACATGGTAGCAGTCCCGCGGGATCCGGAGCTGGAACCAAGAGAGCTAATGTAGGGAGGCTTCTAATTTCTGAATCACGAAGCCTTGGGGTGAATGAATCTTGACACTAGAAACCCCTAATTCCCGATATAGAACTGATCGGCGCTAATGCAAGTTTGTGGATATTTCTCATGTTTGGGAGATTAATCCCAAAAAAAATTAAATCATGATAGTGGGTGTGTTACAAAGTGGTATCGTGAGCATGGTTACAACACTCGCCTGATTGGGCCCATGCACGAAATGCATAAACCTCGTTCAAACACTCCTATGAGGAGTAATCCCCATTTAACTATCTTATCCGTGATTAAAAACTTGAATATGAACACCGACCGTATGCATGGGAAAGAATTATGGAATTATGCACAAATTCATGAAATATATTTAATGCTTTGACTAATATCCAGCGCTTGTCTTCACATTCAAGCGGATCTATCAACCGCTGGAGTTCATGAACGCAGAAAGTATTGTAACTACACCAAGAGGTGGGAGAAGGTTCCACAACAGACTTAAGATTCTGAATGAAAGAAGAGCATTAGAACCCCATTGGCACTCCAGTCGACCGTGAGGAGTGTCATGGTTGAATTGAAAAGATGCAAGGCCGACAATGAAAGCGGGTGATGAAAGAACAAGAAAAGCAAACTGAAATTAATGCCTACCGCAGCAGCCTATCTCGACTTACAACCACAAATGCAGCACGAACCCGAGATGCAAAAACATGGTCGTTTCGGTGGCCATACTGAGAGAAGGACATCTAGAAAGGTCCACCCCAGAGGTAAAGGACCAAGGCCGATGATTCCACCGAGAAGGAAGCCAGTGATTCAGAAGAAGCAAAAGAAGCAAAAGACTCTAAGAGTCACAAATTTGAGGAATTTAGAAAGGCCAAACCTCCTCCTTCGACGGCGAGATAAAAAAAGGGAGAGGAATTCGAGGCCTAGCTACTTGGACTAAAAAAGTACTTCAGAGTCCATGGACTTTTCAGAAATTGAAGGGCCCCGAGTGGCCACTTTCTAACTGAATCGGAAGGCTTCCATCCGGGTGGGGAAGACCTTAAGAACATGAAAGGGCTCTGTGAGGAGGACCCCGCTCAAAACAGCTCGAAGTACCTCCGAAGAAGTACGGTCGGAAAGGTATTTCACTCTAGAAGGCAAGAGTTTTATGAACTCAAACTTCTGGCCATCCTACCATGTGGAGGAATATGTCAACAAATTCCTTTGACTTACTTCAAGGTACCGCACCCTACATAAGGCAGAGAAGGCAAAGGCACAACGTTTCATCACCGGGCTTCCCAAGGAATACCGAAACCGAATTGAGTTTGATTAACCAAAGACCTTAGAAGATACTATATTTAAAGGCAACATATTGTCATGAGAAATATGGACATCGGGCATAGTCTTGTGGAGACTGGAAACAAAAGATTGGTTCGAAATTTCAGAAGAAAGGTAGAAAATCCTCGGGATTTAAAACTACAAGAAGAACCACAATGAACTTCTTCCAACCCGTGAGTGTACTCCAGCAGAACTTTCCCTCGCTGGACGGAAATAAAACTTTTGGACCCATATCAGTAAAGACCGATAACCCAAAGAGAAACCTTTGAACAAGTTGGGATTGCAGAGGAGATCATCTCCGGAGAGATCGTCCACTCCGACAGCAGAACAGCCAGAAGATTTATAACATGCAGGAAACTACCATTAATAACGATGTGGCCGAGTAAGCCATTGCATTTATGGCCTTGGACAATAACCAGGCCACTCACCAAGGTTTAGTGGTGGAACTAGAAGGTATGATCTTCAACCAATTGCTATCTCGCTTTTGATTGACCCATATTCAAATTTGAGTTATATATCCCCTAGAACCGTTAATAAGTGTAATCTAAAGCCACAAAAACAAATCCAAACCATGGTTGGTACAAGTAGCCATGGGCACCAAAAAAGAAAGGTGGTAGAGGTCGCATCGTACCGGCCAATTAATGTTGGGTGAATTCCCCACCCAAGCAACCCTAATGTATTACCCCTAGGGTCATAAGACCTGTTGATTGGTATGGAATAGCTGGCCACCCATAAAGCCAAACCGGATTGTTACCATAAAACCTAGAATGTGTGAGCAGAAAAGGAGAAAGGATAACCCTTCAAGGGATCCTAAAAACTTGTCTCGGTGAGACAAATATCAACATTACAAATGAGGAAATATTGTCGAAAGGGATGTCCCTTTATATGCGCATTGTGTTGAAAACCACCGAAGGTGCAGATCCAAGCCCGGAAGACCACCCTATCCTGAGAGAAAACCGAGATGTATCGTGAAGAAATATCGGTCTACAGAAGAGACATTGAATTCTCAATAGAACTTACACTGTAGAGTGCCGGTGTCTAGAACACCCCATCGGATGAGCATGCCTGAATTAGTTGAACTCAAATTGCAAATTGAAAGAAATGATGATAAGGGTTATATTCGACCGTTCCCCTGGGAGCACCGTCCCGCTTAGAAAAGAAAGATGGCACCCTTTAGACTGTGGTATAGATTACGCATAACTTAATAAAGTAACCATAAGAACAAATACCCATTGCCCAGATCGATGATCTATTCGATCAATTGGGAGGTTACCGCTTTCAAAGATTGACTTGAGGTCGATACCATCAAGTCCCAATCAAGGTGAAGACATCCATAAGACCGCTTTCCTGACACTGTATGGTCATTAGCGAGCTTGTGGTACTCCATTTGCTAACCAATGCCCCTGCTACTTCATGTGCCTAATGAACAATGTGTACTCGCAGAAATTTCTAGATAAATTTGTACCTAGTTTTTATTGATGATATCTTAATCTACTCTAAGAATAGAGAAGAACATGAAGAGCATCTTAGACTTCAGGTTTAGTGCTAAGAGAGCATCAGCCCTATGCTAAATTCAGCAAATGTGATTTCTTTCATAAGCAAATACACTACTTGGGACATGTTCATTAAGGAAGGGTATGCAGATCCGACAAGATCAGGTCTATCATGGAATGGCCTACCCAAAGATGTCTCGCACATTAGATCCTTCATGGGATTAGTGGATACCATAGGATATTTATAAAAGATTTCTCCAAGATTGGTTGTCCAATCAACGCCCTCCAGAAGAAGGAAAGAAATTCCGTGGAAAAAAGAATGTGAAGAAAGATTTCAAACCTTGAAACATTTACTAACCCATGCAACTGTGTTAAAAATCACGAATCTTAAGCCGATTTTGTAAAAGTACGTGATGTCTGTAGAAAGAAGGGGAATTTGAGGAGTCCTTATGCGAAGGAAAGGTGGATCATATGAGTCCCGAAAATTTAATGAACATGAGGTCAATTACGTGACTCATGATCTAGATTTGGCCGCCATAGTGCATGCCTTTAAAATGTGGAGGCATTACCTCGGGAAGGAAATTTGTACTTATGACATCACCGGATTACTGTATTTGTTTGATCAACCTAAGATCAATACTAGACAAGATAGATGGATGGCTCTCATTAGGCTTAATTCTAATTTGAAATCAAACATCAAAGGTAAGGAGAATGGTGGCCGATGCCCCCAGCGTAAGTATTACGTGAGAACAATTCCACCGCAAATGGGTGAGTACCTCAAGGCATGATGTCAAGAACAGAGTCAAAGAGGCCTAAGACACAGATCCCTTCGTCCAAAATGTAACCTCGCATCACAAGAAGAACCCGCTGGAGTAAAATACGGCTATCGATGACCGGCGAGGTCTTACCTCACCTACGAGATAGACTTTACATCCTAAGTTGTGACAATTTGAAGAGGTTCATTATGGATGAATTACAGAAAAGACCCTACACTGTTCACCCAGGATAATTTAAAATGACCATCACCCGAAATCAATTTTATTGGCCTGGATTTAAGAAGGACTTAGCCAAATATTTAGCCCAATGCATAGAATGTCAACAGTTAAAGCAGAACATCGACACCACTCGTGACTATCGCACTCCCTTTACTCCATCATCCCGTGAATGGAAATGGAAACCATATCCATGGATTTCAACACTGGATTACCAAAATCGACCAAACAAAATAACGTCATCATGGTAATGGTGGACAAACTGAGTAAGTCTACTCATTTCATTCCCATCAAATCGAACTGTAAGGTGATAGATATTGCACAGGTATTTATGGAAGAGGTGTTTTGACTGCACGGCATGCCGAAGAGATAATATCCGATGACACAAAATTCACTTCCAAATTCTCGAAATCATCATGGGGATTAGAGACCAAATTGTTACTTAGTACCGCCTATCACCCTCAAACCGATGGACAAACGTAAAGAGTAAATCAGATATTGAAGATATGTTATGATGCATGTGATGCCAAAATTAGAAATGGAAGACTACTCCCGCCATTGGTAGAATTTGCCTACAACAATGGCTATCAAGCATCCTTAAGATGAGTCCATTCAAAGTTCTCGAAGACACAACACTCCAAGCCACCGAGTAACTCACAGGAATGTGGATTTCTTTGGACCCGACATTAAAAGAAATGGAACAAACAAGGATTCAAATAAAACAAAATCCGGTCGCCGTAACCCATTTAAAAAGTTATTTTGATCAAAAGAGAACTCCAAGAGTTCCAAATAGGAGATCATGTATATCTCAATTAAGCCCAAGAGGAGTTCCTAAAATGGGGAGCTTGTGCCAAATTGGCACCCCGGGTATTGTGGTCTTTGAGGTTCTAGACAGTGGGACCGAGTCTATCGCCTAGCACTTCCTCCCACAAGAAAGGCTCATTGAAGAAATATGTACAAGATGCTAATCATATAATTGATCGGTTCTATGATTCAGGTGGAACCGAGGGAGAATTCCTGCCGTAACCCCAATGCATACATTGATTGGCGGAACCCAACTCCCGAATAACCATTGGCAATGGTGTCAAGGCGCAAGGAAACATTTTGGCCCGTGATGAGGCTAAGATGGGGAAATGGAGGATGGAGACGTGCATATCCCATTTTGTTTACTTCTGTATATACATAACATGTTTATAGATAGAACATCGAGGACGAGAACATCGAGGACGATGTTCCTTTAAGGGAGGGAATTGAAACACTGCTTCCGTGATTAAATATAACCGAATCGCCAAGACTATGGAAAACCATAAGTATGAATATACAAAATGGACCCGGCAGGAAGAGGAGGTAAATGAATGTAAATGATAGATTGAATATTATTGAACGATGTAAGAACCAGAGGGGGTGTGTGGAAAAGAGACCACGATTGTGGTGGATGGCACCTTGAAAAAGGGGCGTTTAACTTCCACCAAGAATTAAAAGACCATATTTGGACTCCACTAGCACAGAGAACCAAAAGCTGCTCGCTAAGCCCTCGAATAACGCCTTTGCGTCGGTAGGTTGATGGCTTGATGAAGGATGGGAGGTGAACCACCTATCCAGAGAGCCATCATGAATGACCAGCACAAGGACGGTGAAGTTCGTGCCACACGCAACCTCTGGAGAGGATAAGGCGCATGGCTGAAACAATTGAAGGGGCAGACGCGAGGGGAAAAAAAAAACGTTGGCAATTTCTATGCAGGGTGAGTGATCGCAGAGAAGGGGGATTGCAACCTCGGGCCCCGCAATCAAGGCACGTGAGAGACGCAGTCCGTGACATCGCGGGTCTCACTGGGTGGCTAGTGTAACCAAAGAGGACGCTAATGCCTGGCGAGCAGGGAACGAAGCACCCTCTCAGCCAGCCGCCCATTGCTGAACTACTTCCGATAAGTGTTTTGCCTGCATCTCAATTTATATGTTGTCAATGATGCTCACAGTAATTTGTGGAATTGTAAAATGTTTCGCGGAAGGAATTGCCCGCAATAATTCGTTAATATGGTAGATGCTAGCTCATAGAACCGGAAGTTGTAAATGTTTTCAAAGATATAAATGTCCACGCAGCGTTTGGTGTGAATGAGTTGATATATGCTTACACGGAGGAAACCGTTTCTAATTTAAGTGGATAAATGAATCTAATCATACCCAGTCGTCCTCTGGAAGTTGTCTTCCTTTTTCTGCTTCCGGAAATGCCCCGGTGAGGATTTCTTCACAGAGATTTCGTCTTTGGAAAGGTTCACTAAGAAACCAGAATAAGGATTCGAGCGCATAGACCTTGTTAACCCTTTATGAGGAGGAACGATCCTATTTAGTTCCAAGATAGTAGTGTTGTGAGGAGGACAAGCTTCCATCGGATGAGATCTCGTCGGATGAACCATAGTCAATCACGACCCTTATATTGACGAAAGTAACGCAGACGCTACATACCTTGCCCTCTCTCATCATGAGAAACGAGAAATTGAGATCGTAAAATCCAAGACCCAAAAGAATCCAATCAACCGTTAGATTCTCGGGTCCAAATACCCGCCGTACCGCTGATCCGGGAAACCGTGGCAGGTTGCCAGGTAGACGCCGCTGAGGAAGTGATTTGAGCCATCGATCTGGAGTAGAAATCCCGAAATCGTCGATCGAAGAGCAACCGAGCTTTAAACTCTCTAGAGGTAGAGGAAGAGTCCTACCGCTGATCTCTCAGGACACGGTCATGCTCGAGGCATCGGATTACTATCGGAGATTTTGAGTGGTGAACCGCTAAAATAATGAAATCGGAGGCATGATTGATCGGACCGGACTGGCCCATTTTGCGTGACGTGTGTCAGGAGATTCGGAGGGGGATCGGGATATTTTGCATCGGGAAATCGGCATTCCGGTGGACAAGTGCTCGGGGAAATTCGCTTAAAACTCCCCGGCTAATCTGAGTCAGCTCCAAATGTTAGGGACACGGCGTAGGGATTCTGGAATCGTGGTTTGGCATATCGGAGTTTTCGAATACAAAGAACTTTTGCCTTTAATGGAATCGCAATCCGCTAAACCCCGATGAGTGGGAGCTAAATACGCTATTTAGCTTTAGGAGGACGGAGACGGCGAGGACACGGTCACACTCCGAGGAGTCATCGATTTTTGAGGCATCGGGGTTTTACAGGTTGAGAGAATCGAGACCTCTTAAGCCTCGAACTCCGATAGAGAACCTCAACCATTGATTCTAACACGTGGCAAGAGATCCCTAAGAGTTCTGAATCGGGAACGGAGATCCCGAGAGCAAGGGAAACAGGACTTCGGAAGTCTCGAAATCCCGACAAAATCTAAGTCAACCGCTGGACAGGGACACGTAGTTATTTAGATCGCCCGCCCGAGATCCGGTACCGTACCGGACCACTCAAGTCTCAAACAAATGATAAGATATGGACCGGCCCATAGAGGGACAAAAGAGATCAAGCTACCAACGGCGTTGGACACACATCTGGAAATTGGAATTTTCGAGGACAAGAGACCTGGGGCAAGATAAGTCGCGATATCCCGAGAAAGGATCTCAACCGGGTTGATCTTGGAGGACGCTATGGTAGGAGATCCGCTTAGCCGGGCATTTGGAGACTGTTTCCAAAGGCAGAACGGCATACGGAAATCGTTAACCACATTCTCGACGATCATAACCAAGTAATCAGGGACGGTGTCCAAGGATCCCCAAGAGATCGGGTTCGCATTTTGTGGTTCTGCGATAAGAAATCACCGGCTGTGAGGCTCAACTTCCTAAACGCCGACGGTCCTAATACCATAAGATTCGAGGACGTGTGTCACTCCATGCCATCATAGGAGGTGGGGCCATAGACGCCAAACAGCAAGGGACAAAAGTCAAGACCAAGCTTGGTCGTGAGTCAACGCCAAATGGCATCGGGGATCGGAGGATCGCGATTTCTGAGGACTTGTGAATTACGACATCGGAAATCCATAAACTCTGATAGGATTAGCCTCGAAAGGAGGTAAGACGATGGTCGTAGAGGCAGTGGACCACGGGCTTGGCCTGGGGAGATAATGCGTAAGGGGCGCGTCGGAATTCGGGGGATCGTGGGTCTTGGGGGTGAATGAATCTGATGACTAGAAACCCTAACCTTTATATAGAACCGGGGATTGGCGCTTCGCTAATGCAAAGCTTGTGGAGATTTCTCATGTTTGGGAGATTAACTCTTAAAAAATTTAAATCATGATAGGGTGTGTTACACCCATCCTATTGCTAGACCTCTAGACCAAGGAATTAATGCATCAACCCAACGTATTTCATCTCAAACTTTGCTGCAAGGTTGGCCTTGCAATATTCTATCATTTGCTCATCCCCTGTCAGAAATAATTCATCTACATATAACAACAATAAGGAGAGGCACCTCCCCCAATAAAATATAGGTTTGATCACCCCCACTGTTGGAAACCGATTCTCTGGCAGTTTTATCCTCGAGTACCATGCCCAAGGTGCCTACTTGATCCCATACAAGGCTCTCCTTAGTCTACACACATGCATCTCTATGTTTCACCAACTCCCCTCTGGTTTCTCAACATATAACTCTTCCTCAACAACTTTGTTAAGGAGTTGCACTATGTCCATTTGGTGAACATGTCATCCCTTCTCTATTTCCAATGATATGATTGCTTGGATCGAGGAATACTTTTCCACCGGGGAGAAATTCTCCTCATAGTCAACTCCCCCTCACTATGAAAACCTTGTAATCCATGAAGCTGCCTTCTGCATTTGTTCATGCTCCATCCTGTTGCATGTTTGACCTTGTAGATCCACTTGGATCCAACCACCTTCTTTCCTTCTAGCCTAGGCACCACCTCTCATACATCATTCTTCATAATGGAGGCATATCCCTCCATCATGGCCTCCTACCACACCCATGTTGTGCAAAGATGCCATAAGGGAAGGCTCTGCGTCAATAAGTTGTGTCATTAATGTCATATATCCAAGTCTCTTTGGTGGTTTGCTTTGTTTGAAGTCCCTCTCTGGAAGCCCTGCGAACCTAGAATCACTAATTGTGGACTTATATCACTTAGTTCATGGCCTAGTGTCATGCTCCTATGGAACCCAGATCATGTTTCTCCTCATCCTCGGCCATCTAGATATTGATGATCATTTCCAATAGTCTCTCTCTGAAAACTTGTACCTTCTCATGTACCTTGTCCCTACTATTGTGATCCTTTGTTCTAAACTTGTGCCTCCTCTATCTTGACCCCTGATTCATTTCCTTGTTGGTCTTATAAATGTGTTGTAAAATATCTCGACCTCCTCAATGCACACTCCTCCTAGAACTATACATCCCTACACACAATGATCTTCTTGCGTGCTGGCACAAATATCCTGTAGGCCTTGGAAGCCTTGTTATAACCAACCAAAATCCCCTTTTCCTGCTAGGATCCATATTTTTCCTCTTCTCCGAAGGGATGTGACAATAATATATGTTTCCCCATATGCGAAAATGAATCACATCCGGTATGGTACCTGTAAATACCTCCTCATGTGTCAACTTCCCCAAAACTATGTGGGGACTCTTGTTCTAAATATAGAAAATCGTGCAACTATCCTCTGCCCAAAAAAATAGTGGCAAACCCTAATCATGTATCATTTCCCGTGTTGCTCTGACTATGGTCATTTTATTTCTCTCGTCCACTCCATTCTATTGAGGATTGTAAGGAACGGTGAGTTCCTTCTTGATCCCTGTTGTTGTGCAATAATCCACAAAGTCCTTGGAGGAGTACTCACCCTCATTGTCAGATCTCAAAACTTGAATCTCCTCCAACTGTTCTCAAACTGCCTTAACTCCTCAAATTTATTGAAGACTTCATCCTTAGCCTTCATGAAGTATATTCAGGTCTTCCTGGAGTATTCATCAATGAATAGAACAAAGTATTTGAAGCCACTTACTGACTCTATTCTCATTGGACCACATACAGATGAATGAATTAAGTCTAGTAGTCCCTTGGACATGTGCTCGCTCGATGGAAATGGTCTCTTGGTATACTTTCCCATTGCACAACCCTTGAAAGAGTCATGTCTCTCTACTTTGAACTTAGGAAATCCTCTTGTGCCACAAATCACCCACGTCTGTTGTTGTACTTACCAATGCTCTTGCTTCACCCTGTTGATATGAAAAACATGCTTCCCTTATGGAAAGTGACCTCATACCCCTTTGTATCCTCCGTAGGTAGAGACCGAGATGAGGTTATTTTCAACCCCGGAACATATAGTAAGTCAGCAAGTTTATTCTTTACCCCATTCCCCATAAACGATTGTGTCAACCCTTGCTCTTGTAACACCACATCTCCAAGCTCTATGACCATATTCACACCTCCCTCCTATAGCCTAATGAAAAACTCATTGCACCCTGTCATATGACAAGATGCCTGTCAACAAACCACATGCCCGAAACCTGTGCTACAATAATACGTTATGAAGCAAAACTCTCCTTGAATATTTTAAAAATCATCCACCGCTATAGAAGTTTCCATCCGGCAGCTGGTTCTTCTTCTTCTTCTCTCTAGACACTATGAGGCAAAGTCTCCCATCTTGTGACACTGAAAAAATTTGACTTTAGAAAATTCAAGGTTCTTCTTCTTCCCACCTTTCTTCTTCTTTCACTTTCCTTTGCTCGCAAGAGCCAATCCTTCTTCATCCACAATATGTGATGAAGATGAAGATCATGATTGACCAAGTATGATCTCTTCCTACCAAAATCATCCCATAGTTGTTGCCAATCAGGGAATTTCTCCCGAGAAACTACTCCATGGATAAAGGCGTCCCACGACTTCATAAAGCCATCTAATGCAATACACACCAACTCAGATTCATTATTGTTGCACTAACTGCTATAAGCTCATCCCTATCCTGAAGCTATCCTAGTAAGATAAGGTATTACACCCTCACCTTTGGCCATCTTGGTCCCATGCAACTGCTTGCGCAAAGCCATCACCTTGTTTTCATTTTCGTTTTGGTATAGGTCACTCAGGGCCTTCTACATGTATTTTGAAGTAGTCTTTCCCGAAATATGTGGGACCACATGATTGTTTATCCCATCAAGAATCAAGCTCTTTTATTTTGCCTCACCCTTCTTCCAAATGGCTAGTTGATTTGCATTTGTGGGAGTAGTTGTAGTGTTTGGTGTATGCTCAAGAACTTCATTGACCTCCAACACCAGAGTCATCCTCTCCTTCTAGTTGAAGTAATTTTGAGCCCCCCTGAAGCCTATCCCCAACCCTCATACTCATGGCCATCTCTAAAAATGTTGTTTCCAAAACCCTCAATGGCTCCAGTCCATTGTGTTGTCATTCCTTTACCCGAAAAACCTTACGCTGCAGAAACCCTGGTAGAAGACCAGAAATTTTGTACTCTAATTTTCTTTGCTCGTTTCATCCTCATGATATACCTCAGATATTTCTTTTCTTAACATTCTCAAGCCTGACATGTGAAATTTCTCTAAATTCGGTTCACTAAACCAATTAATTTTTTTCTTTTAACTGATTATACCAAGTTTTCTTCCACAAATAAATAATACAAAGCAAAAAATAATAACCAGGAACTTAAAAATAAAAGAGAAATATTCAATACTTCTACATGTACACAAGTAATTTGGACAATTCATCCCCGAAAACCCGGAGGGAAAACCAGTGTAGTGCATTTGTGTATGTATTATTAGAAACAGGAAAATAAGGAGTTCTCTTACAAATTAAATTGATCCTCCTCAATGGCTAAGTAAATCTAAGTGAAATCCCTCCTCAACAAAAAGTATGCCTTCCTATAAACCTCAACAAGTCTTCCAAAACGAGTCAACTATGACAAATGAGTGTCTTTTCACTGTGATATGGTCTTCCTGGGCCAAAACTATGTCACCCTTCACGGCCCTATCAGATCTAAAGTGAAACCTCTGCTAAATGTTGAAGAAGTGAGTCGATCCTCTAGCAAAGTCCTCCTTTGTCTCCCCGCACTTTCCTCCTACAGTCTCGAATCGCATCTCTCCTAAAATTGATTCTCTCTCTCTCTCTTCTGGGTGTGCCCCTCCCTTAGCCAAGTTGATTTCTTATACTTCATTGAGTAAGTGAAACCCTGATCTCCAAAGGATTAAGGGTTGATATCAACCCTCACCCTCATGATTAGATCAATGGTCAAGATCAAAATAATTACAACTTAAATTATTTTTCACTTAAACCGTAGTGCTTGTGCATGCAGAGCCTCGTAAAAATAAATATAAATACAGAAATTCATTATAATTTAATTCGTTAGTTATTGTTCCAGAATAATAATAATGTTCAGTGAGTATAATGAGTATAATGAACAACAATACAATGAGCATAATGAACAACAATATAATGAGCATGAGGTATTTACCTCAAACTAATGTTGAACTAAAGCTCAACCCTATGTTGAATTGAAGCTAATGAATCCTTCCCAAACTGAATAACCTCCCATCCGACTAGGAACAACCTCTCCGACTCCCTATCTCTAGGAATCCTTACGGTTTCCTCGCCCCCGAGCCCAAAATTCCCAAAAACAACAGTGCCCTATGAGAGCTCCCCAAACAAACCTAGTAAAATTGTTGCCTAAAAACTGCTTCCTCGCCCCTCCTCCTTCTTCCTTTCCCAATTTTCTTCCCTTCCATAAACCAAAAATATTTCACCCAAAGTAAAATATCCCTTCTACAAGTCCTCCTTTTCTCCCTCTTTATATCTTCCTCCCTCCAAATCCTTTCTCCAACCGCCTTACCCCTCATTAATTCCTCAACCACCTTATCCCTCCCATTAATTGGTTCAACTACCAATAATAATTATATTATAATAAAGCCTCCATAAATCTATTTTAATAATTCATTAAACTAATATTTATCATTCATGATAATTAAAGAATTAATTAGGGTTGTTACATACACCCACCCTTCAAGAAAATTCATCCTGAAGTTAGGGTAATTTACAATACAAGGGAAATGACACATGGTTCATACATTCATATCCAATAAACAACATCATCAGTAAACAACAAAAAAAAACGTATACATACTAGTGTACATGTGCAAGAAATGCATGTGTATCTAGCACATACAAGACTCGCACATGTACTAATGACAATAATTAGCACACCTAGAGTAATTCTTGTATGCGTCCAATCCAATCAACATGACCATTCATTTCATAAAAGATAACAAACCAATTAAAATGTTCGCAAAATCCCTTAATTACAATAATTTAGCACAACAACGTTCATTTAGACAATTGTAGTCCAGTTAAGTAATTATGAAAATACATATATACATATTTTCTTTCCAAAGGGGGAAAACAATAAATTCCACTATAAGGCAAAATTCCCATACACTCTCAACAATTTATATCCATCCTTCCTCCCTAACTTACTTCCGTCTTCCATCCTTATCCTTCCTCTGTTGGACTGTATTGACCTTACTCCAAATAGAACCTGTAAGAGGAAGTGCCACTCTCTTGACCAAGCTTCCCCAGCAGGCAACTGGCAGTCATTATTACATGTCTAGGAGAGCGTGAGCTAACACTATCCTCCCATGACTCCAGGTTTCAAAGGATACACGGTGGTAAATGCCTCCACCCCTCCTAATAGAACTAAGGTCGACACCCTACCATGGAATATACAGTGGCACTGTGTTGCTGGGAATTTTGTCATCGTATATTCATTTTTAGGCAGTCTCACCACCTGAAAAACCTGCACTAGTCCATATATCATAGTGATGCATTCGAACCAACATAAATTAACATACAAATATTCATACCATATTGTTTCTCGGTTGGTGTTCACGACATCAACTTTTATTATCATTATCCTTTGGCTATTTCATAACCCATTGACATGTAGATTAGTCTATAATACAAACTCATACATATCTATGCATTATCATCAGGTAAATGCACACAACCATAATCTCAATTCGGTATCCACGTACCAATAACTTTAAATTTCAAAATTTTCAAGTTAGAAATAGATCGCAAAATATCCCCATAATTCAATTAACGTTAACCATTCATAGAATTGACATTCACATAATAGATTGCATCATATCCATCATCATTCAAATAACGTTAAACATTCATATATTTTTCATTCACGTAATAGATTGCATCATATCCACCATCATTCTAATCACGTTAAACATTCATAGAATTGACATTTACATAGGTTCATGTCTTAAAAGTTCAAGTGCATCATTAATAGTTTCACAGTGAATAGAAAATAAAGTTGATTAGGCCTTAGGTAATTATATCTTTCTAAGTCAAAAGGTGGCATTACATACACCCAACCTTTGAGAAAAATATTCTCGAGGTGGTCAAAAAAAAGTGAGGGATGATCTCGTTGTAATGTTTCGGCATTCTCCCAAGTAGCAGATCCTAGGCTATACTTGTCCCACTAGACCTTAACTTGGTCTACCAGACGGTTCCTGATTTGTTGGACTCTACGGTCCAATATGCGTAACGGTTCTACCGTGAGGGTTCCCACGTCCGATACTTGCAATTCTTTCCAATTCATTTTATGAGATTCGTCAACAACATAATGACGTAGAACGGATACATGAAAAACATTATGATTTTTATGCAAGTGGGGTGGTAGTACGAGACGATAGGCAATGGTTCCAATTCTCTCTTGGATTTTGAACAGTCCTATAAATAGAGGTGACAACTTTGTCCCCTTCCCGAATTGAATGGTACTCTTATTAGGCCTGATATGAATGAAAACTTGATCCCCCACTTTATAACTTCGGTCAGTCCTATGTGCATCAACATAACGTTTATGTCTATCATGTGCTTCCTTTAGTCTATGCCTAATATGAACCACCTATTCCTCCATCTCTTGAATCAATT
>SNQJ01S0189640.1:3154-13459 GCA_010110895.2 Picea sitchensis | reverse complement strand
CTTATTTGTTAATGAGACTTCGTTTACAAGACTGTGGGGATATTCGTTTGATCGAGTTTATGATGCATTGGTGATTTGGATTTATATGTTCTTGATCGATTCACTTGGCACATTGATTTCACAAAAACACATTTGTGTTGTGGAAAAACCCTTGGTATAAATCATTTTATGCAACACATAGTTCATATGGTCAAACCCTTGGTATGATTTTGATTTGTTGCTTTGATTTTAAAACTATGGTAAAACTTTGCTCGCGCAAATGTTTGGTCCACATACCATATATCCATTGGTTGATTGAAATGGCATAGTTTGTAACACATATGCATAATGGGTTGAATAGATAAATGCGTCGGCGGTTGTACTGTGAGTAATGACTGCTCTGCATGGGCCAAAATAGCTCCACCAACTCGCACATTTGGGCATTAATGCCTTCCCCCTTTCCCGGGTTACCTCTGTTAGTTTTCGGGTAAGCATGTGAGTTATTCGACCATGCGTTGACCCTACCCAAACCCCTGTCCACTGTGTGTTCTCTCCTGGCTCCTGTAGGGCGAATTGAACCCCCATGGTGTTCAGAGTCAGTTTTGGTTTCATTTTTGCCAGAGAAGACTGCCCCCATAATTGCCCCTAGAGTCACGTTTTTGCGTGAGCGATTCTGGGAAAATGGATTTGAATTAGATCAAACCGTTGAAAACCCAGAACCGAATTTAGCCCTTTTAACTTCATTGCGAGCGGTTTCCCTAGAAATCGAGTTGTTACAGAAATCTAGCTTGTGTTTTTCAGGTCAATTTTCAGATCCTCTCAATGGCTGAAGGGAACGTATTGGGTCTGTGTGCATTTGATGAAACGTCTATGAATTCTCCAGACCTGTGCCTCAGAACCCCTCTCACCCGTCTAGCCTCTCACACTCTTGAACCCCTGATCAATCATCCAGGTATGAATTTCGATATCAGTTTCGTTTTGTGAATTGCTAGGATTAATATAATGATTTGAGTTTGGTTTTCAAATAGCTCTGTCCATCATTCGAAATGACTCTGTCATAGTTTTTTGGATCCTGTACATTGTTTTCATTTTGCTAAAAATAAATGAAGTGATGATTTTGGTAAACGATTTGGTCGTGCCCAGTTTAGCAATTGATTGGTTTTCATTGGGTTTGATTCGTTTGTCTGTTGGCCTGAGTTAACGAAATCAGTAGTGTTTGGTTTTGATTGGATTGTTGCATATCTCGAGTTAGCATGATTGTTTTTATGAGTTGGAACCGTATCAAAAATAGACTCGAGGCTGCTCTGTTGATTTTTGATTTTCAAAGCGAGTTTGTTAACTCAGATCGACTTATGTTATCTCTGTTGAATTCGTATGAGAAGATTCGGTTAATTTTTTATTTTGAAATGAATTCAAGTAACGATTTTGTTGACTGTCAATCGATTTTGTTTTCCCCAATTGGCAATAATAAACGATTGGGTGAATCCCACAGACCCTGTTATCAACCGATTGAATCCATTGTGATTTCGTTTACATACCAGTTTTGATTCAATTCGCTAATAATATGGATCGTTTGTTGTGTTTAATATATTGCGATCGATTTGAGAAAATGATCCGGTTAATTTGGTTTGGATTCGAATTGATTTTATGGATAGCTGAAGCAACTATTTGTGATTTCAATTGGTTATGAATCGATTTCATTACTGTCGGTTATCCAATATGATTATGTTTACCTGATTTTGTGACAACAAATGAAACAGAGTATATGCATCTATGTAGTCGTCTGATTGATCTTAGTCTTGTTTTGATCTCAAATTAGTATAACAATCTCAATTTGAATGATTCGTTTGTCTTTCAAATAGCTATTAGATGCTTATTAATATTTTGAATTTAATTCTTTAAAGATTTGAATTGATTTTAATGCTGATTATGTGTCTGATTTAGACCAGCTACAAAATCGCAAGATTCTGTAGCTAGTCTTTAGAATTAGATTTTTATCATTTTTATCAACAAAATATCTTCTTAACTTGTCTTTTTTGACGCCTTTCAGGTACATCCGAATGGCATTGGGCATGCTGGACAGTCTAGGAGATATTTGTGTGATATAGTTATTATTTTAGGTTGTTAGTTCAGTCAAACTTGGAATATTTTCCCAGATTTATGTAAACAGTTTTGATAACTTCCACAGGGATGTTTTACCCTGTGGGAGGTCTTTAAATACTTATTATTATTGTAATAAGGATCATCCTCACTTGTGGGAGAACCAGGCTATGGATTTCTAATACAAACTGAGACAAGAGTTGATGTCTTGCTACAGCTTTCGCTTTCAATATATCAATCTTTTGTTTCAAGTTTTTGCATATCAATTTGCAGTTGATTATAGACTACTTTAGCTATCATAATCTATTGCAGGATGATATGATCTGATTAAAGTATTATCCATATCTGATTTCTTTCATCATTTTAAAAGTGCAGCAATCACTTTGTTTCAGTTAATGAATCACAGATTTCTCTTCTTCGTTAATTGAATCATTTTGTATAAATCTTTGCATACAGATTTATCTAACTGTGAAGATTTATAAATCATAAGATTGTTGTGGTTTTTATGTCTTGTTTGTCCTGTAATCATATTTGAAGAGCACTGCATCTTTTTGTTTACGAGAAGCTCCTGGATAAACCGGTGCGGGTTTCCTCCCTCCAATCAGCTAAGACAATCATCATACAGGACAAACCTAGAGCGTTTCTTCAGGTTAGTTTGTTATTTATTTGATAGTTAATTTGTTAGTATAATTTAAATAGTTTAGTTAGATATATATAGTTTAGATTTGTAGTTAGAGTTAGTATATTAGTTGTTTAGTTTAGTTAGTTTTCAGTTTATTTCTTTTTCACAAAATTATAAAAATCAAAAAGACAATAGCTCTCGCTGTCTTAGGACAGAATATAATTGAGTTTTTTTCAGGTTTTATACAAATCTGTAAATTGTAAATTTTGTACATTTGTGAATAAGATTTATTTTTGTTAGTAGTTAGATATTTAATCTTTTAGAGTTAGCATAATATTAGATAGTAGATTGTATATATAATAGTTAGATTAGTTTATTAGTTTGTTTTAATAGTTATTTTTAGTTAGATTAGTTTATTAGTTTGTTTTAATAGTTGTTAGATTAGTTAGTTTAGAGTAGTTTTCTTTTGTTTCCTTAGGACTTAGATCGGCTAACGGAGCCGCTAAACCCGTCAGGGTGGTTCATCCCAAACGGCTTGGGTTATTAGACAACCCCAAACCGGTTCCACTCTCCCAGTTGACGGACGGTCAATTTCGCCCACCAACACTAAGATACACTATACTCCATGGAGATGGTGAAGAAATTTTCAAACTTGGTAAAGCAATCCACAACTACAAAAATGCCATCCTTTCCCTGCACTTTAGGAAAACCTGTGATGAAATCCATAGATATACTTTCCCATTTATATGCTCGAATAGGAAGTGGTTGCAACAAACCTGTTGGATGGGTATGCTCAATATTGTTTTGCTGACAAGTTGTCTTTCTCTAACATAGCGCATAACATCTTCCTTGAGGCCCCTCCATCCAAACCTCTCTCTAATATGCTTGTAAGTTTTGAGGAACCCTTGGTGTCCATCTAGTGGCGAATCATGGTATGCCCTCAGCACCCTTTCCTTGAATTTGGATTCTGACACCACATAAATCCTTCCCTTGTAGTAGATAAGGTCATCCAAAATCCGAAATCGTTCATCCTGAATTTTCCCATCCATTAGCTCACATGCAATTTTGTTTTTGTAGTACTCCACTAACAGATGTGATTTTCATTCAACCCAAATTATGACAAGGCATAAGTTGAAGGCCTCCTAAACAAGTCATATGCTACAACATTATTCTTCCCTTTGAAAAACTCTATGTCAAAATCATAGGCCTAGATTTTTCTTACCCATTTATGTTTCCTTTTATTGAGGTCGTTTTGCTCCAAAAAGTATTTGAGGTTGTTGTGATCTGTTTTAACTATAAACTTGGCACCCACCAAGTATTTTCTGAAATTAGCTAGCGCATGCATGATAGCTAGCATCTCCTTGTCATATATAGTGTATAATAACTCAGGTCCTCTTAGTTTTTTTCTTTCAAAAGTAATAGGATTCCTATTATACATAAGCACAACCCCAATTCCTTCCCCTAATGCATCACACTCTAGTATGAATGTTTGAGATAAATCTGGTAATGCTAGTACCAAACAAGTGCTCATGACCTTCTTCATTTTGTCAAAAGTTTGTTGGGTTGCTTCAGTCCAATTGAACGCACATTTCTTGGTTAGATCATTCAAGGTTGCACAAAGTTGTGAAAACCCTTTAACAAATCTCCTATAGTAGGTGAAAATACCAAGAAATCCTCATATCTCTGTGATGTTCCTGGGTGTTGGCCAATCCAAGATGGTTTGTATCTTCTCTTGATGAACATGTACTCCCTTTGCTCCAATGAAATGCCCAAAATATAATACTTATATCATTCCAAAAACACATTTAGATTCCTTAGCATAAAAGGATTGCTCCTCCATGATGCGCAAAATTTCATCCAAATGCTCAAGGTGATCCTCCCAAAATTTACTAGAAATTAGCAGATCATAAAAGAAAACTAAGAGATACTTCCTCAATTGTTTATTGAATATGTGGTTCATGCAAGATTGAAATGTAGCTAGTGCATTATTTAGCCCAAAAGGCATAACTAAAAACTCATATTGGCCATAATGGAACCTAAAGGTCGTTTTGTGGATATCATATTCCCTTACTCAAATATAATGGTATCTTGAATGAAGATCAATCTTCAAAAAGTACATCGGGCCATGGAACTCATCAAGCAACTCATTAATCATGGGATTTAGATACTTATTTTTAATTGTTTTCTTATTTAGCGCCCTGTAGTCAATGCACATTCTCATTGTGTCATCTTTCTTCTTAACCAACACAAGTGAAGATGCAAATGGGCTTGAGCTAGGCCTAATGTGAACCATGTCCAACAACTCTTTGATTTCCTTTTCAATTTCATCCTTGAACCTTTTTGGGTGTCGGTAAGGTGTGGTGATAACCGTTTTAGCTCCATCTTCTAGCTCAATGGTGTGCTCAAAACCCCTATCTAGTGGCTATCGTGGACGAATTTTCCCAAATACCTTTTCATGGATGCCAAGTATACTCAATATGTCTTGTGAATGGTGTTGGCTCCCTTCTTGAGTGGTTTGCACTGAAACCAAACACTCTGTTGCATAAACAAAGTCCTCACATATGAAGATATCCTCCATGTGATTTTCCCACACCACCATGGGAGCATTCTCTATCATCCCCTTCAATGTCACCATATTTCCTTCTTCAGAATATAAAGACATCTTCATAGTTTTGTAATTTTTAGTGATAGAACCTAAGGTACTAAGCCACTAAACCCAAAGTATAACATTGGCTTTTGGTAATTACATCACATAGATATATTGTGTCAAATTGTACCTGCCCAAGGTAATAATCATTTGTGGAATATATTTGTCACATAGCATGGTGCGTCCCTCTGCTACCTCCACTAAGAATCCCTCAAAATCAACAATAGTGAGGTGTCTCCTCTTTACCAAGGAAACATCAATAAAGTTGTGGGAATCCCCACCATTAATAAGTATTGTGACCCTTTTTCCTTGGAGGACTCCTCTCATCCTGAAAGTATTTTGGTACCCCACTGATGGATGCAATAACAACCTTATTAATCTCTGCCCGATTGTGCATTATCCCTCCTTCTTCCTCCCCATGTGTGGGTTCCTCATTTGTTTGGGTCACTTCAATATTTTGAATGTTCCCCACATAATCTTCCTCTTCACTGTAGGAAAGAACCTCAATGTAGTGGATCTTCCCTTTTCCCATGCATATATGCCCTAGTTCCCATGGTTCTTTACAAGTGTAACATAGTTGTTTCCTTCTCAACTCCCTTCTGGTAGCTTCATCCCATTTCCCTTTACCTCTGTTTATAGTCTTGTAATGCTTTCCCATTGGATCAATGGGTGGCCTTAGAAGGAATTTGTTTTTTGAAGTTGCCCCCTCCAAGTCCCTGGTCTTCCAAATCGCATCCTAAAGTGTATTAGGATTAAAATCCTTGACCCATCCATGCAATAGCTTTGTCATCCCCTCAAGAAAGAGCATCATCAACCTAGATTCTGAAACATCTAGAACCATAACCGCTAGCCTCTAAAAATCTTCAATGAGTGTCTTAGTTGTGCATGTCTGCTTAAGTTGGGTGAGCTCACAAAAATGAAGTACTAGGTCTCCTTGATCAAACTTGTTTATGAGCCTTTGTGTGAAATCTACATATAAGTTATGTGTGCATGTCCCAAATTAGTCATCCCATATTACCACCACTCATGAGCCTTGCCTGCCAAGTATAAGGTGGAAAATTTGATGGAATCCATCTCCATCATGGGATTTAACTGCAAATAAGCATCCAATTTTTGTACCCGTGCCTTTGCAGAATATTTGGCTGCTCCATCAAAGGGGGGAATCTCCATTTTTCCTACTTTATACCCCACATCATTATTACCCTTATGAAAATATCTAGGCCTACCTCTTTATTTGATTCCACAATACTTTCCTAAAGAAACTTGTCTCCTGAACCCTACACTCAAGGTTGCAGACTCCCTCTCATATTCTTCAAAGTTCTCCTTTATCTCCATATGCCTTAGGACATTGGCATCATGTTTTTGTGTGTCTAGGAAACATGGCATGTAAGTCCTGGGTGTGACTATGCTAGTCACTAGTACCCTGTTGGTTGTGCCCCCAATTAGACTTTTCCCTTTAGTATGGATTTTGTGACTAGTATCTGTGTGATACCTCTCTCCTCCAAGAGATCCACTAGCCCCATTGGTCCCTTCATTATTCTGTGGTTCCCTATTATGTTCCATATTCATGAAAATATGTGCAATCCTATCCTGCCCTGTTTCCAAAGTGGTAAACAAACGCTCATGTCCATGTTCAATAGTTGTCAAGACTAATTTAAGATCATCATGTCCTCTGGATAAGTGCTTATGTGTGTCATCCAAATGGTGTTGCATGATAAATTGTGTCTTGTCAATGGAACGTTGTAGTTCATGTGTTAATCTTGCCAATTCAATTGGCATCCTTATCATTACCATCTCATATTTCATGTCTTTCCCCCATCTATGTTTATGATTCCTCAATATCGTTATCCTTCTTCTTCCTGTTGTACCCTCTCATCAGCAAATCCCCATAGGTTGGGAGGATTCAAAGCTCTGATACCACTGTAATATTCCCAAGTGGATCTAAGTAGAAATTTTCAGTTTTAAAGCTTTTTTGGTTGAAGGGCTTTGTCAAATAGTTCACATCTATAGCCTTATTGAGCTTGTGTTGGGGTTTGTTGTTAAATTTGATAGCACAAATAATTTGCAATGATAGACATGAGCTTAAAAAATAATGAAACACATAGAAACGACAACAAGAATAGCCACAATACTTAGAGCCATATTTATTGGGTAGATATAGATGACCTCAATACAAGAGAGAGTAGATTTGAAAATATACATAAGAGAATGGAAGATGTGGTTGATAGCACCTCCAAGATATAGTAGAAAAGAGAGATAGTGGCTTCCCAAAGCCTTCACTAGCTGCATGCAGAAGATCTATAAGATCAATTTATTTCCCTTCTTCAAACTATTGTGTTTCCTAGATGAGTTGCACCCTCACTAGCTGAAGCGACCCAAGGAGATTTGATCTACTCATAACTGGCCTCCAAACACAGAAATAATGATAAACTCCTGTAGAAAAGGGTATGGTTGAATCATAAGGTAAATTTCCCTTGCTAAAAGTGCCTGATATATCCACCAGCAAGAGATTTCTAGCTACAGATATGCCCTCCTTCAGAAATTTCGCCCAACTCCAAATAAAATAACAATAGAGAAAAACTCCTGAAAATACCAAGAAAAGTCACCCAACCTATGGATAATGCATGTAAGTCAGATCTTCTCGATATACCAACTATGTAACCCAAATTGAATCCATTAAATCTTAGTAGTGCGCCCTCTCTGCAAAAAATTAAAAAAAAAAAAGACCTTCAATAATGTGTCCTTCTTCACTATTGTTAGTTGAAGTAGATTTGAACTATATATAATAGTGAGGGTGGAATCTTTCACCACCTTGGCCAAGTTTGGACTAGGAAAAGAGGGATATTTCATCTCTGTGTTGATCTCTAGGGTTTGTCTAGTCAAAACCCTCAAAACACTCAAGCTGCGAGAGGTCAAAGTTGCATAAGAAAAATGATGAAGAATGAGGAAGTGAAGAGCCCTCATCCTATTTATACTCCAACATTCTAATTCTCACTTAAATTATTAATTGGATTTCTGAAGTCTCTTCCTTTTCTCATCTCATATTAACCAATTAACTTATTTTTCCTTGTTAGACAATATCACTTTAATAATATGACTTTAGCATCCTCCGTGACATATTTTGGCCACCTTAGTCCCCTTTTTGTTGAGACTATAGACTAGGGGAACAACTAGGCTACTAAGTCCTTGGTCATATGGAAGGGGATCTTACAGTTAATTACAAAAGCACACTAAAGAAACATAATTTACCTAAAGACACATTAAACCAACTTAAACTTAACAAACTCACAAGTGTCTAAATATCTTAACAAAGTTATTTGAACCTTATTATATTACCAATATGCATTTTATTTTTTTAATTAACTAAATTAATTGTTTTGTTAGTATTAAAATACATGTGTTCCTATGTGTGTTTTATTTTTATTATTTAAATGAATACAAAACATGAATTATTTAATTTACTAATATCATGTCAACATTCAAATTGTATCTACCAAGTTTTATATTACAATGTTGATAACTAAAATGTAGTCTAACACTATTAGCACTAACTATAGTAACCAATGTTTCCCTACAAAAGATGCACACTACGTTACTCTGGTGAGAATAAGAATCATCATGAATTTACATTGTAGTGTGTTTTCTTGGTTGTATAAACCAAATATAATACATTTATATCACAATAGATTTAAGGTTGGGTAATCAATGTGTTGATAGTCCTTTGTACATTTAAATTCAAACTTATTTCAACATCTTCACAACATAATGACATTTTTCATAAACATTTATGCAAGCACACTTTTTTTTTTAAGTGTTTGGAGAGAGGAGTGGTTATAAATTCAAACTTCTTTCAACATCTTCACAACATAATAACATTTTTCATAAACATTTATACAATCACACATTTTTCCCAATAACATAGAAAGTTTGTTCCAATGGTACTCAACAAGGTAACACTCTTGCTCCTCTTATTAATCCCTTTAAAGATCATGTGAAGCTTTATGAGTTAAATATGAAGATGTTTATGTGGATTATAGTATGCATGTTTATTTTTTTTCATTATATTTTATTAAAAAATAAGAAAATATGAATATTTGTGTTGCACATGTAAATCTTGGATTACAGTCTTTGTAACAATAATGTACATATGAAGGGTTATAGATGATAGGAAGAGTCATATTTAGAAAAGACCAAGACCAACATTTTGTATATTTATTAAATTTAAAGCTAATGAAATGATCATCCCATAGAGTTATGATTTATGCACATTCATGGCCCGACAGTGGTATCAGAGCTCGAGCTTAGTTATGATTTATGCACACTAGTGGCGTGACAGTGGTATCAGAGCTTAGGCTTAACTCCAATTTTTCTTGGGGTGTTTTCTCTCCCCCAACGTACAGAAACACCTCATATCTGCTCATCCAACCTCTGGCACTCTAAACAAGTCATTTTCCAGTATTTCTATTCCCTGGCGTTCATTTTGTCTATACCTTGGTGCCCACTATCCAACAGCTCTTCGGGGTGGTCTCAATACTTGCTGGTTTGAGTCATTGTCATTTTTGCTCAGCATGAAACCCTAAATTTGTTGCTGTGCAAACCCTAACTTATTCATCCACTACACCATTCGTAAGTTGGTAACCAAAACGCTCCGTCATTTACAAATCTAATCTCTGGAATTCTTCTATTGTACCAGAACGCGGCCTGCGTCCAAACACCTGCAGTCTCTCACAATGAGCGAGTTGCCTCATACTAATAGTTAATCTCTGATAATCCGTCGACCTCCTGTAATCACCCTCACAACCCAGTGACCGTTATTGCACCTCATACTCGCCCCTCACCCCTCATACGTTGCTCTCGGCTGCACTATATCACGAGATATCTAATCCAGGCGACCACCATCACAGTGATAATCATTGTATTTTTCTTTGGTTCAAACAAATTGGCTCTACGAATCTCA
>SNQJ01S0189639.1:0-18200 GCA_010110895.2 Picea sitchensis | reverse complement strand
TTTTAATAACACTTGAGCATATTGAATATCTATAGGTGTCTGAGGTAACCAAGGATATATAAGCAGAAATTTTGAGGGAAGGTGAAAAAAAGAAGGTCGAAATGCAAGGAAGGATAAATTCTTTTGATGGTTCTTTCTAAGGTATGTTATTTACAGGTCATCTCACCATTTTCACTATAAATTTGTTTCTATAATGATTCAGACCGTGCAATTTCTATGCCATTGAGAAAACATATCCAAGTATCTGTGGTAAAAAATTAAGCTTGTGGGTCATTTTATGTTTGGACTTACACTCCATGGAAAATAGGGTTTGTGGCTAGTCCTGAAACTAGTCAAAAACATGTGTTTCGGGTAAAAACGTCATAACTTCTTCATAACAGATCCAAATTCAATGAAACCAAATGTGTTGGCTAGGGTACATTCTGTAGTATTCTTTTCCACAGTGTCATATTAATTCAACAAATATTCCATTTGGGGAATCCTATACAAGGTCGCTCTCTAGAATAAGCCAGAATTCAGAAAGGTATGCCACTTTTGCTATAACTCCTTTTCTGAGAGGTTCCAAGTAGTGACACCTCAGGAATTCCATAAAACACACTGAATAATATTGTGTATCAGTTTCATATATTTATACATTATAGGTACAAATTTATTATTACTTCAAATTAGGGTTGTTGACTAATCCAAAACTAGGCATGTGAGACTAAGGAAAAAGTTTGATGAAAATGTTGGTCTCTTGTTGTTGAAGATAAGGAAGGTTTGCAGGAATGTGATCATATACACTAGGTCTATTACAGAGCTACAAATATGATTTGGATGATGAAATTGATGAGGGATTTTGGTTGAGGTACATGTTGACTACATGGTTGAGACAAGTAGTTGATGAGTTGGCACATACATGAGGTGTATAGTTGATGTTGTTGGTAAACATTGATGAGTCATAGTTGATGAGTAGTTGACACATGATTGGTACATACTTGGTACATGGTTGGATGCTCTTGTTTATGGTACAGGTTGATTACAGGTTATTTGGTACAGGTTGGTGCATGGTTGATGTACTTGTTTATGGTACAAGTTGATTACAGGTTGAGGTACAGGTTGATACATGGTTGATGCATGGTTCAAATTTATTGGTATAGGTTTACAGCGGTATATCTCACAGTGACAAGTTGATAGTGGTTCCATCATTCTACTTATACTTCAGGGTGGCAGGATGGGGCAAGGACAAGTGGTTGTAGCTGGAGAACATAGGGGGTTGTATCCTCCTTCTGGTTATAGCCAAAGAATTGGGGAGTTGGAGCTTCCCTTGAGTTGTAGCCTGAGAAACTAGGGGGTTGGAGCCTCCTTCCAGTTGCAACTGGAAAAAAAAGGAAGTTGGTGCTTCCAATGAATGTAATTCTTCAAGACATATAGGAAAAAAAATTCTATGGTTTTCTCCCGATTTGGGTTTCCACATAAAACAATGGTGTACTGTGTATGTGTATGTTTGTTCATTTGTTCATTTCTTATTTACTTTGTAGTTATTGGATGATAATGCTTCATTGATATAACACTTGGATTATATGGTTAAAAAGGATTAAATTTCTCTATTACTGATTCGCCCCCCCTCTCAGTAACCCAACACACCCATCCTTTCTGGCCATATATTTTCTTCTCACAAGTATCACAGGTATACATAATTCATGAGACATCATCACAATTCTAAATTTCATAAATTTATTGCAAATCTGTCACCCACAAATTTTCCAATTTCTTCATTTATTTTCATATCTATTCTGCACAGAACCAGATTCACAAGCATGGGACTTCCCTCCCCATGGAAGTTTATATTAGAAAGCAATTTGTATTCTTTATGGTCTTACAATATTTCCATATCCAAGACTCTTTCTTCCTGCAAGTCATTCTTTACATAGCCAAACAAATTGTTAGTTTCTCATATATATATATATATATATTCTCATCACATTTAAAATGTCATCACAACCTTTGTTGACTTGTGCATTCTAACAGTTGCACCACATCAATATAAACAATGAAGGGGAAAAAAATCATCCCTTACCTATGCATCATTTCATCCTACCAAACCTTTCAAAATGTAATTCAGGTATCAATTGACTTTAATGAATGTGCCAACATTCATGGCCACATTCATACCCAATGCACCCTTGCATTGATTTAAAGTTTGCCACACTTTATGACAAGCACTCTTCCATGATGTGTTGGAGCTTATCCAAGATCTTGACCACATCGCTTATTCATTCTTGTTCATTATTGCAGTCGGATTGTGCTTCCTGCTACAGGTTGGTCATGATCCCAGTTCAGCAGATATGAAACTGTAAGTTTCTCTTGAATGCACCCAAGAATTTTTTCCTCATTAGTAACCAAGGTGCTCACACTTATGACCATCCAAATTTTCTTTCCTTTGATATCCATACAATGTAAGTAAAATTTTTGGAAGGTCCTCCTTCCTCAATGAAAGGTCCATCATCTTCCCTTCATGCAAACATACATTTCCTCGAAGAAATTCCATGAAATGTGCTAGATATGAGAACATTTATTCCCATATAATCAATCCCCATGATCACAATCTAACGCAAAGTGCTAAAATCTATATTCCTTGATTGGCCTGGAGGAACTCTGTTTTCTCTCCATGCAACCGAGAGATCTAACCTCGGTTCTATTCTTTTCAGGCACTATCCATTCAGATCTCATGTCCAGGCATTGTCATCCTGGATAAAACCCTTGTCTGGAAATTGGCAGTGTAGATCCGTCTTCCCCCAGATCCAACGGCTTCAAGGGATTGCGGAACCTCAACTAACTCGTAGTTTATCTCTCCTCTCAATCTCCGCAGTGAATACAGGTCATCTGATCTATGATTGTATCCCAAACTCCAAACAACGCTACATTGAATTTAAATTATGGGTACATGTCTCGACATTAACCCGTGTTCATATGAAATATACATAATGATCATGGGTCGTTGATATTAGCCCTCGATCGATTTTAAACCACACGATTTCTAGATAATAATAATTCCAACACATAAGTGTTTGACAAAGAATTGAGATTGAGAATAGAGATTTGATTTGCTAAATTCAACCACATAACCCAATCACAGTATGAGTTTTACGCGACATTAATGTATGGCTTCCTTGCAAGTTCACCCACCGATTGTTCACATATCGATGGTTCACAGTGATTGCGAAACTCCAATATGCTCACTCTTTATAGTAGAGTTCAATCTATGCAATCTGAAAAGTGCTTGCCCAATTCTTTTAATCATGGTCATTGATCATCCACCCCGACAAGATCAATGGTGTGGGTTGATTGTGGGCCATGAACTAGTACATCCGTTAATTTCTCATTTTTGTCCTACAATGATCCCCGACCGTCGATCTAATCGAAAGACTGGTGTCTGATATGTTAACTCCAGTGGATATTTAAGTCTATTTGACAACTGGGATCAGTCTTCCCTCTGATGAACGACTCACATTCATCTCCTCTGTCAGGTTCTTGATTAACCTGATTTGATCATGGTTTTCTTCCTGAATCATACTCTACTTGGGTATTTGTGGCATACAAATGCCTTTCAAAAATTTTGTGCATAACGTTAAAACAATAAAACATTTTCAGACATGTCCTAGCACATCTTTATGCACTTCATCACATTATCCTTAATGTTTTCATGAGTGCAACACAAACAAATCTTGATTGTTTCTACAACAATACGACCATCATCACTATTGTACCAAAACATTTACTTTCATCTGCATACCATCTCTCTCATCCTAGAGAAAACATAATACTCAACAAGAAAAGAATTGAGGGCTCTCCCCTTCTTCCAATTATTTTTACACTTCCTGGGACTTTTTAGCCCGGCTGAGTTATCTCTAAAGGCCTCACTGCCTTTTCTTAACATGGCTTCAACCAAGCCTATTCAATCAAACATACTCATTTATTCATTCATTAGTCTTCTATTTATTACATGATGCTTTCAAAATGTAATCCATGATTCTTATATATATATATATATATATATATATATAAGCTTATTAACTTCTTGCTTAATTCTCATGATGATTAAAGGTTTGTGACACATTTGCCCTCGTGAGTATAGTTCTTCCACAGGGAACTCCCTCGACATGCAACTTCCTTATTGCATGACCATCACTATTTTTTATGGCCTCAAACTTTAGTTAGCTTTAGTTGTTTACCAAATATTCCCATAAGGGCTCGACATGCATCTTTGTCATGCACCCAAATTATGTATCCATGCATATTCTAGTTTTGTTAAATTACAACCATGGCCTTAACCATATTCATAATCAAAGGCCACGTGTGTGTGACCATGGGTATATTTCTGACCTACATACATCTCTACTTTAAAATTAGTCAACTCCTGATCATTCAAAATCATTACATACGTGATTCTCAGGCATAATGTTTGCCTCTTATCACGACAACTCATATCATCTTTTCTCATTTACTCTTTTCATTTATTTATATTGGTCTTTCCTAAGGGAATCGAGTGCATACCCATTAAGATATCATTCCATGAGAACTTTCATGACTCTTCAAATGGAGTCAAACATGCATCCATGGTATTCACTTAATCTTGGCAAGTGCAATTCTTTCCTCACATATCACTCCTCCAAGGCAACCATATTGTGCCTTTAGTATACATATATCCTTACATCATGCATGTGCATCATTTACACATGGACCTATCTGACTTCCAAATCCTCCTCCAAGGATATTGTTTCCATCCTTATGACATGTCTCATAGGGAAATGCAACACTAAACTTCCCTCTCAGTTGAGATCTTGAAGTCATTCACGACATCCACATGGAATTTTAATCAGACATAGTCATAACTATATTCCCTTTCTATACTATAACAAATAGCAAGAAAACACCCTTGCCTCAACCTCCATGGAACATTACCTAACTTATAAATACATTCTGGGCAGTTATAACCATGCCCAGGTAACATAATCAACCAGCGAATTTAGCTTCCAACTATATCTATATGGCTACTATCCACCATTGGATGTCAATCTAACCCATTGGAATTCTAAGTGCCCCAACACTCCCTTTACCACATTTAGGATCAACCTTTAGTCAACCATTTTATCTTAATTTTAACAATTCAATGTCTAATACCATTTGGACTATTCCCTTAAATCCCAAGTAATTTCAAATTATGTTGCTTACTAAGTATCCTAGTTCATAAATCGGTATCTTTAGGTCAAGGTTGGTCTTGACCATTACACCTAAAATTCTTCCTTATGTTCAGCATAATTCGAGGGGCCGAGGCCCTTGTTACCGTCAAAATTACTCACTTTGATAATGTAGTGTCTTCATTACAAAGGTCTCAAGTGTTGCATTTTTTCTCACAAGTGCAAGTGTCATTATGTTTCTCAGAATTAATGCGTAAAAGTGTCAAGTAAAGCATGTTTATACCTGATGCTATGGTGCCTATAGCGACATGAGGAACACTTGAAACACCTCAAACATTTGATTTGGGAAAGGAGGAGAAATGAGTGTGACTTGCAAACCTTTTACCATCTGTAAGCACCTCAAAACTGAGTTTTTGGAGAGGCCTTACACTACCTTGGGCATCGGCACTCCCCCTTACACTATCGGGGAGCATTATAACGCTCCCTGGCCCTTTGGAGGAGTTGCGCAGATTTTTGTATGGTGACTGGCCCCCACAAATCTTACCCTAGGAGGCCTTCTAGCTCTAATGGCCCTTTGTGGAGCACTACCTAATGCAGGTTTTAAGTTGTTGAGATGAATGGAAGCATCTTTTCATTCTTGGAAAGGTTGGTCGAATCCTTGATCAAGCCATGATCTTAGAGCAGGTCCTAAGCTGAAGGAGGCAAATCCTCAACTTCCCAAGGATATCTCAAGTGGTTAAAGCTCCAAGGCTATATAAAGAAGATTTATAATGGTGAAAGAGTTGGAAATGAAGAATGATGGGCAAGTCTCATAAGTGAGGACTACAAGGAGAATTACACCAAACTTATGATCTCTCATAAGTGGTGTTGGGTTTCCTCAGTTATTTGATTGGGGAAGAATTGAAGATGTATGAAACTTGATCTTGGGAAACTGCTTTGTCTGACCAAAGGAAGTGATGATAAAATTGTTGTTATCAGTTGAGCTTTCAGGCAAGAAAGGAGGTTAGGCATAGGACTTGTAGCATTAGCATCTATGGTTAACAGAATCTTATCATTGTCGTTATTCTCATCAATATGACACATTTGGCATGTTTCTTTCTAGTTTGTCTAATGCATGAAATTATCATTAGTAGATCGGTTTCAGCTAATATTAATAGAGTATGAGTTTGTATCTTGTCTTGTCCATGAGCATCAGCGAGGAGCAAGGATTGGAGTGCAACTCGGGCTGATGTATAGCATCGATAAAAGGTGATACTTCTTTCATCCTTCCCTTCTCATTTGTTAATTTTAGATAGACAGATTTGAATGAATTTAGTGTCCATGTTAAGCATTTCTATCTAGGGATTGAGTCCAAGCTCTTAGAGGCGATCTATCTATCACATCCTTGAGGAGATTTTCCTACTATGACTATGGAGACTCCCTTTGGGGAGATAGCCTCAAATCGGAACCTCTTGTTTGGATTTTTTCTTCTCATTGACCTTGTTCTATCACTTGATTGCTTTAGATCTGGTTTACCCCTCCTTTAATTAGTTTCATGAATTGATTAGCACCTCACCTTGTCACATTCAGCATAATTGTCGAAATTGAATTGCAATTTTTGATTTTTTGACATTTATGGGACTTTTAGACCCTAGCGCCCCTTTCCTAATTATGACCTTAGATGCTCCCCATACCCTTGCAAAGGTATCGCGCTCCTTGCGGCATAGCAGGCTAGCCCTCTTTGGCTTTCGGGGTATTGCTTTGTTAGGTTTGCCTCACAGTATTCTCGTTGAGGTGACTTGTGAGGAGTCAATGTTCCATCCTTTTAGGCTGTCTATATATTTTTGAGGGAATAAGAAACATCTTGTTAGTTAGATTGTAGCTAATACACCATTTTCATTGGTTTTCTGTTGAGTGGGGAGTTGAAACCCATGCACTTGTTTTCTCCTCTAAGCCGACTGATGCTGGTGAAGGTCATCAAAAGTCTACAAATCTCTTCATTTGATTTTAGGTCCAAGGTGGATTTGTTGTCAACCGCTTGGATTATTGGTGTTTTCTCTTTGATTGTTTCTTTCTTTTGCTTTTCGTTTTTGATCGCTATGAAAGTTATTGTGTGTTTTTGCTTGTGCTGGTTTGGTTTCATTCATACCAAAGAAGATAATTAGCAAGACAAGAATTGTGTTGTATCGATCATCATTCATATGCAAACAATAAAATACATATTCATGATTGATCGTGCATATTAGAAACGATAAAAGTTTTGCATTACATTAGGAGTTGATTGAGAAAAGAATCGTTTGAGGACACTTTGTAGTTGTGCTTGTTAGTGAAAGACTCTCTCCCTTAGATAGATGTTCCTTGAAGAGTATTTGCTTATCATATTTGATGCACTCTTTGGGTGCAGTCGCCAATTCCATTGGTTTCATTTCCATTATACACTTTAGTAAGAACAATACATAAAATCAGCTAATTAAAAGAGTTATCAGAACTTTTTCTTCTAGGATCCTCCACCAATAGTAGGATAGGCTTAGTACTTTGGATTAGAACGTGAGAATAACTCTACAAAGTTTCTAAAACAACTTGGTAGCATCCCGAGTTGGGGAGGTCCGTCGGTTATCATTATAGTCTGGGATCCCCCTTCTCCACCACGAAGTTCACATACAGTGCGTTGAATTGGCTCGGGGACTAACCTCCATGGTTTCTTGATTGTGGTGGTCGGATAAATTATTATGGGGATCATTTTGAGTGATGCAAATCCACAATTCTTGTGTGGAATCCTTTTAGTTGGTTCGAGAACTTGATGCATACCTTGTCACGTTGGATCGATTTGTCGGCTGTTCTCGCCCGGTAGAATGTAATTGGTAACCTTAGTGGCCATAATCTTTAAGGTCTTACACAAGGTAACAGTGAAGGGAATTCTCACTTTGTACACGGAGCAGACGATGAGTGAAACTCGTTCGGGATCCTTGGAGGGTAAATCCACAATTCTTGCATGGAATCTTGCACCAAGTGATGAAGAATCTGTTATTAAGCAGTGCCGTGTGATCCACTATCCCCTTATACGGGACTTGATCTGCCGGCGTTGGATTTCATCTGACTCATTCACGGTCATCAAAGAAGATCTGTTTGTGATTTGTGATTCTTAGATTCTATTAAAGTATGATGTTTCTTTTGCTTAGTGTAGCGGACCTTAAGTAGGTGGTAATAGTCGAATCACGGAATTACCGTGGAGAACCTTCTGTAGAACCTTATACCTTTCCTTCATTTGGAAACTTTGGTCCTCCATATGTTGCCACCTTGAAGTCTTCGAGGACTCACTATTGGATTACCAGGTTGGTTGTTCCCCACTCCAGTCCAAATCCTCTAATCATGTTCGATTGTACCCTAATAATACTTTGGATGTCAATACACCACCCACATCAACCTCATGTCGGGATTTTTAGCTTCTTCATCAAGTAAGTCTCCATGTTTCTTTCTCCTTCTTAGCTAGTGAAAGCTCTAAAAGAAACAGAGTAGACAGTTGATCGAGAAGAAGAAGAAGAAGAAGAAGAAGAGCTTCGAGGACCAAAGACTAACAACATCCCGGATGTTGACTTCAGAAACTAGTTAGGTTAATAGTACTTGAAGTGTTGATGAGGTCAACAAAATTAAAATGAAGAAGAATTCCAAAGCATGAAAGAGTTCCCTTACAGCCTTTGTAAGGAGTGACCACTTTCTAAGGGACCCTTGATCCCTGGTCTTAGAAATGTGGTCACCCACATCATCTTGACGTAGGTCATGTCAATGATACCACGTCAACTAGTGATATTCGGGTTGGTAAGAAGAAGAAAAGCTGTCAAGTTCCCTTGCTTACATTATGTAAAGGTATCGTTACTCACCTTTGACCTTGCATGGGCCTTCTCTTTTGGAAAACTTCAACTTCCAAAGGTTATCATACAAGCTCTCCAACCCATGGTTGGTTGATGAATTTTGGTCAATCGGTTCTATCCCGGTCGATCCTGGTTGATTGAGTGAATTCGTCTAGTTTCCTCGATTGAACCACAAACCCAAGTAGCGGATCCAGCTCCGTCATCGATCAACCCCACTAATCATCTGAAAAGTGAAACCCAAATAGTTGATCCAGTCCCGTCATTGGTAAGTCCCACACTTCATCTAAAGAGTGAAACCAAAAATGTCGATCCAATTCCTTCATTGATCAATCCCATTCCTCCATTGAGGAATGTCCAGGTGACTGATCCAGTTCTCGGTCGGTCCACTCTTCTAGAAGGTGCCAAAGCGATGGAGTTCCATCAATGATCCCACTCCTCGAGGAATGTCAAAGTGATTAGGTCCCTTCGGTGGAATCCTCTTCCTCTGAAGAGTGTAAAGTCAGTTTATCCAAGTCCATGGTAGTCAGATCCGATCAATCATGGTCGGAATCCTACCCTCCTTCAGAAATGTGATATTTCCATGTTTTCTCGTTAATGGAACTCACCACACCATGGGGGCATTCCTCTCCTGGAACCTCCTCTCCAAGTACTGAAGCCATCCTTTTTTGATTGGGGTGTACGCTAAGCGGACCTGTCTTCCTCCCGTTCCTTTCGATTATGGTAGAGTTAAGGTGGTTGGGCGTTCCTCAAACGGCCCGATGTCAGATGAAGAGTCGTCTGTTAGTATTTTGTCTTACGTTGCTTGGTACGCTTTGGGTTGTCCTCATCTTGTGCCAGTTACCAAGACTCTGTTCTGTTTTAACAGAAGAATCAATCACCTTTTAGGTATCCTTCCTTAGTTTTCGGTAAATTTGGGAGGGGAAATTGTCTTTATCGATATCATGGTAGTCCAAGACCCTTGGATTTCTCTTTACTCCTTGGTGGTTATGTCTATGCTATGAAGCTCTTGTATCCACCCTTTTTAGTGTGATATCTTTCCATCACGATGAAATTGTGGTATTGATCAACTTTCATTCATAAACTGAATTGGTTCCTATGGCACTAATTATCCCCGCGCGCATGTCAATTGTATGGCATTGTCTCTGACCTCAACTTAGGCGATTTGGAAAATCGGTAGTTGACATGGTGATTTCTTGATAGGGATTATTGGAGCATGATCTCCTTACTCCTATTGTAACCTTGTGTGTTCCTTGTCCAGTCGTCTTCCATCGAAGCGAAGATCTCTTGAAGCCGAGTCTTTCCCCTTGACATGGTATCCTTCGAGAGAATTATCTGCAGAGCCATAAACCAAGATAAAACCATGAGCATAGTTTCTCTACTCTATAGCAATCTCATTAAAAAAATGAAGCTTGACCATTAGCTTTCATGCTAGGGGCATCCACGAGCATAGTTTCTCCTCTATGTAGCAAGCTCATTAAAAAAAAAAGCAGGCCACTAGCACCATCTTTAGGGCATCGGACATAGTTCTCTTCTACGTAGAGCTTGTTAAGAAGCGAGTTTTGAAAGGCATAGTTTTCTTCTCACCCGTAGCTTGTTAAAAAGTGAAACAACAATCTAGGGATCAAACACGGAACCTTGAGCATGGATTCTTTTCGTATTAATCAAACTCGTTAAAAATAAAACATCACCTCTCAGAGTTGGTCTTTGTGAGGATCTTGTAGATGTGAGTCAGGAATCTCTCGTAGGTCTATTTTGAACCTTCATTTCGGCTGTATCCTTTTTCATCTAGAAATTTGTTGACAACCTCGATTATTAAATTGAGAGCTTGGGGGGCATGTCTCTCCATTAACGATATGAACGTGCGGAGCTAAGCCACCGGCAGATGAATATCAAACCGAATCTTTGTTCTTTCGTTCGGTATCCCCTTGAAAATGTAGCGGGGTAAGCACATCCTTTTGGGACCCGTATGGATTACCACGAATACCGCGAAAGGAACTACCAGGTCATCTTTTAAAGCTCTTTAGATTCTCTAAATGTGAAAAGATTGTGAAATGACGCCCTTTCACACTCGTTAAAAGGTCGAGAAGAACATAACCAGTAGTTTGTAACCCCCTTTTTGGTCTCATTGGTTGTATGAAAAATGAACTGTGAGAGTTCTCTTTTGAGTGCTTTTCAAACTCTATAATCCGAAATCTTCGAGGTTTTTGTCCTTGGACTCGTTAAAGCACATCCCGATGGAATGGAAATGAACCCTGCTTCCCGTTCATTAAACAAAGGAAGAGGAGGAACTTCTTGTGAAGGTGAGATTATATAAGAGCATGTGTTATCCTCCTCGAGCTCATTAAATCAAAAGGGTACTCATCTATGGAGGGGAAGAAAAAATTGAAAGGAGCAAAAACCAAAAGTCTCTTGAGAACATCATCGACGCGGATCACCCTTGAACCACGTGACACTTTGTCACTTTGCGTATCAATCATTGAACCACACTTGAACTGGGTCACCGGCATGGAATCATCCATTGTATAGTTTTTGTCCATGTCATGTTTTGTTGTTGTACCTCGATGTTCAAGGAAGTATCGCCTCTAAGAGTCATCAAGTATCTTGCCACCGAGAACGTGACCAGGTCCATGTCGTCGATCTTCCAATTACATCTCCATATCCATTTCATTTCGTTGATGGGTGATACATCTACCAGCAAAGGCCCTCGCCGACAGTCTATCACAATGGAAACTTCAACACGTATCAGGAATTGACTTAGTTAGTACTGGGACACGTAATGATAGGAGCCTCCTCACGATGGTAAGGTTTACATCGACCTCGATTGGATGATTCCATGGATGTTCGACTCGATCTCATCCATTTTCACATTCGTTGTAATTTACTAGGGTACCTTGGGAATCATTGACATGTGGTGATCTCCCTGCCGTCGCGGTTCATTGGCCAGGTAATCAAGTGGTTTTCTGCATGTTGACATCCGAACACATCTATTCCTGTGATGGGGTTGTTGCCATATTATTGGGGATTGTTGCAGAGATAAGGTTGGAAGCGTCCACTTTGATATGGTCTTGAGCTCTGAAGGAATTTCTATTGATTGAACACGCCTGTAACATAAGATCCACTTTGTTGATTAGGTGGCTATGTTAATGTACATCTAAGTAGATCCGCGTGGCCATTCTTTGTGTGTGGATCACCCGATCAGTCAGAGTATCATATGAATCCACAATTGTATCTTGATTGTGGCTATACCTTTTATCAATACAGTCATGGATCCGCAGTGTATTTAAAGATGGCCATACCTTGCAAGAGTCTTGATCCCTCCAATGGGTATGCCTACGGGTTTTGAAGAAATATGTCATGATATTTGTTGTATGTTTGTTTGCAGCTTCCACGTCCAAGTTCTCGAAGTCTATACCGCCGAGCGTCACCACAAAGTATTTCGGGTTATAGGTTCCTTCTAACTTCATACTTTGGGGGCAACAACTTATCAAAGTACTCCTTTGATAGTGTACTTAGAGTGTCATTATTACAAGTCTCAAGGGCAATAGCATTTTTTTTCTCCACAGATTATGAAGTGTTTCATGTGTTGCTCACAAATTAATGAAGTGTCGTAAAGTGTCAAAGCAAGCATGTTGCCATGATGCCTATGTATTGCCTATAATGACATGAGAAGGACACTCAAAACACCTCAAACATTTGATTTGGAAGAAATGTATCTGAGAAAGCACCTAAAACTGAAGGTTTTGGAGGGCTCCCTACCTTGGGTGTCGACACTCCCCTTATGGGGGAGTAGTTATAACACGGCCCTTTGAGGCGTTAGCACCCCATAGATTTTGAGGAACCTTTAGCCCCAAAACTTACTATAGGAGTGCTACAACACTCATTGGCCCTTTGAGGTGCTACCTAGTAATGCAGGCTGGGTTGTTAAGTTGTTGAGATGAATGGGGGTAGCATATTTTCATTCTTGGAAGCCAGTTGAGCTCAAATCCCTAGTCAAGCCATGATCTTGGCGGGTCCTAAGCTGAAGGAGGCAAATCCTCAACTTCCCCAGGATATCTCAAGATTGTTAAGACTCTACAAGGATATATAAGAAAGATTTATAATGGTGAAAGGTTGAAATGAGGAATGATACCATACTTATGATCTCATAAGTAGGGGGAACAAAAGGAGAATTACACACCAAACTTATGATCTCTCCTTAAGTGGTGTTGAACATAGGCCCGATTGGGGAAGAATTGAGATGAAACTATGATCTTGGAGGAAACTCACAACCAGCCAAAAATTGAAGATATGAAACTTATGATCTTGGAGGAAACTCACAGTCAGCCAAAGGAGAGTGATCAGTAAAGTTGTTGTTATCCAGATTGTGGAGATTTCAGGCAAGGTTTAGACAAAGGGGACTTGACGAAGCTATCGCATTCGCATCTACGATTGTAAGTACTGTTGTCGTTATTCTCATCAATATGACACGCCTGTCCTGTTTCTTTCTAGTTTGTGTCTAATGTCACATGAACTTATCATTAATTGATAGATCTGTTTTCAAGCTAATATCAATCGAGTAGGAAGCGGTTGTATCTTGTCTTGTCCACAGAACTCAGCGAGGAGCAAAGGATTGGAGCGCAACTCGGAGCGTGCAGGGACAAATGTCGATAAAAAGGTACTTCTATCATCCTTCCTTCTCATCTGTCAGTTTAGATAGATTTGAAAGGAAGTCAGTGTCCATGTTAAGCATTTTCTGTCTAGAGTTATGGTCAAGCTCTTAGAGGTGATCTACCTGTCCGCGGGGAGATTTTCCTACAACAGCCACTCTCCTCCTCCCACAAGAACTCTGGAAAATTAGTTTCCTATCCACCAAGCAATGGAGGTTGTTGTGATTTCTCACTCAATCACTATATATTTCTACATCTTTGTTTATTAGCTTGATTAGAAAAACCCTCTCCAACAATTCCTATACCCAGAAACAAAATTCGTTTCTCAGCCCACATTGAAACCCAAGAGTTGCACATGCTCTCCCTTTTCAAGGAATGGTCACCAGACTCATTACTCTGACCGTGAGGGATTATACACATATACAAGGTTTAACCCTTCATTAAAGAAGTATTTATTACTGCTACAGATCCTTTCCATCCATTCACATCCAAGTCTCATTAAAGCATAATCCCACTCTTATAGGATCGACTATCATTTCTCAAAGAATAGCTAGGATTCTGTTGTCATAGACTTAGCATTATTCAGTCTTGTTGGTTAAAATCCCAACTGTATCTTAAATCTGCATCTCTCTACTCAAGTAACTTATGCATATGATTTATGTTTGGTAGTTATATTCTCCACAGGCTCATCTTAGCCTTGGTAACCAAATCTTATGACTGTACAACAACACGTACAATTGTATAGTGAAGTCAACTTCTTTATTCGGGAAGATTAGCAACATATAGTGCCAATTTCCAAAACATCTATCAACAGTAAAGGTTCTCATTCCTCTCTTTAGTAGAGGTTTTCTAAGTCTCTTAGGAATGTGGTAAGATAGGGTGTTACCACTTAAAGTCCTCCATAAATATTTTCATATGACTCGTGCATGAGTCCAAACAGGCCAAGTGTTTTTGCCATGCTCTGATACCAATTTGAAACACACCCGACCCCTAGGTGCTCTTTTAAGGGGTGGGGTGTCAAAATTTTGTTTCCCTTAGCTCTCTATAGGTTCCCCTTTCACCAAAGTGCAGGTTCTTTCAAACCAGTGGGCTCTTTCCTGGCCCCTTTGAAGGATTTGAACAACAGGTTCTAGCTTTCCATGCTAGGCCCCTTCCTTCATATGACCTCGGGTTGAGCCCAGGCGCCAACTCAAAAGGTGCCTCAGAGCTTTGGGCTCCAGGTGTTCTAGACACACCTGACTCCAAAGCCGTTGAAATCCGAGCTCAAAAACACACATAGACCAAATCTACAGTCCATACTTCTTTTAAAACCAACGACTGAGATTTACTTTGGGACTTCGGCGTTCAGGAGTTTTGAACACTCCAAACACCTCTTTCCTTCGAATTTCCCTATAACTGGAGTTACAGATCGAGCTCCACGTGTTTTCCCTGATCAACAATTGATATCCTTCCTTTTCCCTACTTCAGGTGACTTGTAGTCAATGCTCCTCCATGTTATTTCTTTCGGAGTACCAATCCCTTGAAGTAACAGATCTCATGCCATGTGTCCTATTCCAATGGGTGGTTCTAATGAACTCCAATGCTCCAGCCTTCAGGAGTTCTCATGAATTTACTCTTCAATTCCTTTGGAGTGACTCTCCCCCAGAGTAAATATCGAGTCTCCATGTGTTCCAACAATAGACGGATAGGATGATTGCTTACCTTTGGAGCTTCAGATCACTTTTGGTCAACACTCCACTTCCTTTCCTCCAGATTTCACACTTTTGGACTCCAAGATCTGCTAGTGCATGTCCCTCTCAGATCGACGATCATGATTTACTTTGGCAGTTCAGGATTCAGGAGTTCTCAACTCACGCGAACCCACTTTCCTCCGAAGTGGCTATCTTTCTAAATGGAATATTTGTTGATACCTATCCTCAGCTGACGAATGACTCATATGAACTTCGAATCTCTGGCCTTCAGGAGTTCATTTTCAACACACTCCCTTTTCTCCCTAAATGAATTTTCTCCAAGCAGATCTTATGCCATGCATCCCTTACCAATGGACGACTTGGATGACTTCGAGACTTCGGCCTTCAGAAATCCTCGTGCCTTCACACTTCGATTCTCCCAGAGTGACTTCTCTCTGGAGTGAAGTATTTGACGAAACCTATCCCTTTGGATTGGACGACTCAGATCTGCTTCATCTCCCAGCTCTTCAGTAGTTTTGTGATGCAAAATCCTCTTTTCTCCTAGAGTCTGCTAGCTTCGAGTTGACCACAACCTCAATATGACGGTGAGAGGGTATATACGAGACCTCATAGATATACGACTCATAACTTTTGTTCAAGGGTCCCTTGGGTCCCAGTGTGTGGCACTTTGAGAGGGACACCTGAAAATGTCGTCACTTGAAACATGGCCCCCCACATGATCTCAGCATAATACACGCATCCCCATGATCGAACGGTCATGGGGGATCCCGAAGGATCCTTAGATCCACGGTCCACATTAACTTCGGGACTTCAGGACTTTAGGGTTTTTGGTGTTACCAAACCTCTGTCCTCCCAAAGTGGTCAACATTGGGATGACTATATCGTAGATTTGATGGTCAAGATAGTTCCCAAGAATCCTCAGATATATAGCCCAGATTAAGTTCGAGACTTCAGGACTTCGGGAAATTCACTTCCTGTGCGGCGAATATTCTCAATTTTTCAGACACACAAAGTTTGAAGAGCTCTAAGGGTTAATTCCCACGTTCCTTCTCTATATCCAATGATCATGAAGAACTTTAGGGCCTCCTGAGCTAATCTCATCCATTTTTCTTCCAAAAGAAAGGATCTCTCCTTTCAGGGCTTGAATCTTGCTATCCTTCCTGAGCTTTGTCATCTCCTTAAGTACTTAGGTATTTTGCACTATTTCTCATGAACTTAACACTTAGAGAAATCTTTTGCGCACCCCTTGTGCTCATTTATCAACTCTAGAACTTCAATGGGTTCTTGGTCTCTTCCCGTCTCGCAGAGACTCTGTGCATACATTCACTACCTCTCCTAAGCTTAATAGACTCCTTCCTTTAGAATGCCTAGGAGTGTTAGCATGCACACGTGAGGCTATACCCAAGGTCAACAAATTCACAGTTCATTTATTTTAACTTGAGTCACCACGGTGCTCATGAATTTACATGTACAAGCCAGAGAATTCCTTATTTTATTAAATGCACAATTAGGAAGAATTAAAGGGATACAGTGTAACCATTGAGAAAACATGCACATATCTGCAACATTCATAGGATATCCAAATTTAATTCACATTTACCACTTAAATACACAGGACATGAGAATACTTATCTATTAAAGGTTGTAGCCAACGAACTAACTGTGGGTGTTTTCCTTTCCACCCAGCCATAGGATTAGAGGCATCCATTCTTAGTGCTCTGTCCACCCCCATGCCAAGCCATGATATCACCAGGGAATTTATGCCAATTCGCAACGATCATTTCTCTTTCACATCTTCCGCGAGGTTTATCCGGTGCTTCCTTGGCATCAAGCTCGCGAACTTGTGCTCAGGTCCCATTCTCTGCATACTTTCAAAGATTTTTTTTTTTTCATGGCCTTGATGAGGTTTATCATATGCTTCCTCAACATCAGGATCATGTCCTTTTGCTCATTCTCTACTGGCGAGTTCCTCGCATTCTCCACTCTTCTTTTTATTCTATGGCATGCCTTGCATGAACATCCCTCCTATCATGTTCCTTCTGTCAGAAGGAAAGTCGGGTCAGTTTGGATCTCCACGACCTTGTGGTACTTTAGGATGACCGTATACAACTATACCATGCTTCCATTCATGGGGTAGTTGATGGTTTAACCACCAGTCCTTTTCTTATTAACTGATCTCTTATAGTTTTCACATTCTTTCCTCTAATGATATCATGGCTAGTACTTTTTGTTAGATAGTTGGCTTAGGTTGATGGATAGTTGGTATGGATTGTTGGTTTTCATTGATGTCAACCATTGGAGAGTGATATTTTATATTGATGTCAAACCTTAGTGATTGATGTCAACCCTTGGAGAAAGTCCAGTAGAGAATTCTGGTAGCACAAAGGTTTGGGTAACGAACCCAAGGTTGTTTCATGTATAATGGTATTATTTTTAATATATTTTAAGGTAATACTATTCTATATGGATATTAAATTTCATTCTATTTCTGGTGGTATGTGGAACGTCACATAACTCCTCACGGTTAGAAAGTTATGGCTATGAGAAGTTGGAAAACCCAGGTTTGGGTAATGGACCCAAGTTTGTTTGATGGATAATAGTATGAGTTTTGATATATTTTTAGGTAAGAATATTATATATGGATAATACATGTTATTCCATTTCCATTGGTATGTGGAACATCACATAGATCCTCACGGTTAGAGAGTTTTGGCCATGTGAAGTTGGAGAACCCTCACGAGTCATCTAGAAGCCCCAAAAGGTCAAAGTAGTCAAAGTGGTTTAAGAGATTTTTAAAAGGTAAATAATAAAGTGAAGTGATGAGTGTACTATAAT
>SNQJ01S0189638.1:0-12218 GCA_010110895.2 Picea sitchensis | reverse complement strand
TCAATTTCATCATCCAAATCTGATTTGTAACTCTGTAATAGACCTAGTGTATATGATCACATACCTGCAAACCTTCCTTAACTTTAACAATAAGAGACTAGCATTTTCATCAAACTTTACTTTAGTCTCACATGACTAGTTTTTGATTAGTCAACAACCCTAACTTGAAATAAACATAACTATGTACCTGTAATGAATAAAGATCTGAAAATAGTAAAAAATTTTCTTCAGTGTGTTTTATGCAATTCCTCCAGACGTCACTACTTGGAACCTCTCAGAAAAGGATTTATAGAAAAAATGGCATACCTTGTTGAATTTTGTCTTATTCTAGAGAGCGAACTTGTAGAGCATGCCCCACACAGAATATTTGTTGTATGGATCTGAAAATTGTACACCGAATAGTACAGAATGTACTCTAACCAAAACATTTTTTCTTATGGAATTTGGATATGTTATGAAGAAGTTATGACTTTTTTACCCAAAACACCTGTTTTAGACTAGTTTCAGGACTAACCACAAACCCTATTTTCCACGGAGTGTAACTCCAAAAATACAACGACCCACAAGCTGAAATTTGTACCAAAGATACTTGGATATGTTTCCTCAATGGCCTCCCAATTTAATGGTCTGAATCATTCTAGAAAAAATGTTATTGCGAAAATCGTAAGATTACCTGTAAATAACATACCTTAGAAAGCATCATCAAAAGAATTTATCCTCCCTTGAATTTCGGCCTTCTTTACTTCACATTCCCTCTGAAATTCATCTTAGATATCCTTTGGTTACCTCATTCACCTATAGATATTAAATATTCTCAAGTGTAATTAAAATGAAAGAGCCTTTCGTCTTATTTATACTTTCATGTAGCTTCCTCAAGGGGTTACCTTTTAACCATCTTAATCCACTTTCTTTATTTTAGGGTTAACCCACTTCTAACCACTTCTCAACTTAGTGATTTCTCCATTAACTTTATTATTTAAATAATTTATTTTGTATTCACTTTGACTTATAGTACACTGATCACTTCACTTTATTATTTACCTTCTAAAAATCTCTTAAACCACTTTGACTACTTTGACCTTTTGGGGCTTCTAGATGACTCATGAGGGTTCTCCGACTTCACATGGCCATAACTCTATAACCGTGAGGAGTTATGTAACGTCCAACATAGCACTGGAAATGGAATGACATGTACTATCCATCTAGAATATTATTACCTGAAAATAAATGAAAACTCATACCATTATCCATCAAACAAACTTGGGTCCATTTCCCAAACCTGGGTTCTCCAACTTCACATGACCATAACTCTCTAACCATGAGGAGTTATGTGATGTTCCACATACCACCAGAAATGGCATGAAATGTACTACCCATATAGAATAGTATTACCTTCAAATATATTAAAACTCATACCATTATACATCAAACAAACTTGGGTCCATTACCCAAACCTTTGTGCTACCGGACTTTCTCCAAGGGTTGACATCAATCTACAATATCACTCTCCAATGGTTGACGCCAATGACAACCAACAATACATACCAACTGTCCATCAACCTAAGCCAATTGTATGACAATCTCCCCCTTTTGCATTGATGGCAACACCAACATTGATGGCAACACTTAGTCATGATAACATTCATGCTTACACTCCTCATCAATGTTTCTATCTCTCCCCCTTTGACATCAATGGAAAAGGGTATCTCCCTTTGGGGATACTCCCCCTGAATGAACTCTCCTTGGGCTGCTCCCTCTGTCTACATTCCTCTATGCTCTCTCTCCAAGCATTTCTATCCTGTATCTTATAAATCTCTCTTCCTTTGTCATCAATGGAAAAGGTATCTTTCCATCCGGGGTTGCTCCCCCTAACTGAACTGTCTTTGGGGATACTCCTGCTGATTGAAATCTTCCTGAAACTAATCCCCCAACCTGAAATGTCCTCTTTATCGTGCTTCCTTGTGTAAATCTAAGACATATAAGATAAGCATTCAAAAAAATTCATTTTGGAGTATAAATTACTCTGAGTCTCTGAAGAAAATACCCAAAGGCTTCCCTTGGAAGCGGTTTTGTAAATATGTCTGTCACTTGTTCTTTTGTGCCCACATATTCAACTTTGATGTTCTTCTCTGCAACCTGTTTCCATAGAAAGTGATACTTTATTGGAATGTGCTTCTTCTTGGAGTGAATCACTGGGTTCTTTGAGATACTGATGGCGCTTTTATTATCAAAATAGATTGGAATGGTGATGCAGGAGCATTGTTGGAAAGCATGTAGAGGCAAGACCACTCAACATTTGTGAGTTATTCCAGAAGATTCAACGTTGACAGTTGCAGCCGATTTTTGAAATCCGCCTTCACTCAGCGTCAAAATTCACCTTTGGAGGCATGCTTGAACCGATGTCGAATTTTACCCTTTGAGGCACGTTTTGAAAATTGTAAATAGAGTAGGAGTTTCCACTTCGGCTCTAGAATGCAACTAGACTTAGATAGTGTAGGATGAATTGTAGAGTAGGCAAGTAGCCAAGGGAAACCCTAGAAGAATCTTTGAGTTATGTAGGAGTTTACACACCCAGTTAGGGGGAGCTGGAATACAGAGAAAAAACGAGCGGTAAGAGAGAACTGGGAGTAGCAGGAGATCTTAATATTTTGAGTGACTGTAATTTTGAATGTAGTAATTTTGAATGTATTGTGTAGCTAGTGGGCACTTGTGAAATGTAATAGAATGGAAAATTGACCCAAATGTATGGTGTTTGCATTGTGTACATTTTCCTGTTATTTTCTGTTTTCATGAACAAGTGGATGGAACTGTGATTTTTCCCAGTTTCAATATTTTCTCTTCATTGGAAGCTCTGCAAGGTGTGCATCGAGCCAGAGAGGAACACCATGGATCTGATTTATCAAAATCCCTCAGATGCAAGGAGTGCACGAGAGATCAAAGTCTGAACCAGACAAAGCTCAGGAGGGATAACACTTCGGAAGGTGTTGTCGAGACTAGGAATTAATTTCCTAGAAGGAACAAAGGCTGAGTCATCGTAGACTTAGAAAATGTTCTAAGTCGGAATCGAATAAAAGCTCAGGGGGAAGAACGTCGTCGAGCGTTGGATCGCTGTGGAAGTTCCTGTGGATCGTCTGATTGGAATAAGGAGCGTAGAATTTAATGCCGTGTAGATCCAGGTGAGAGGGGTTCAAAGATCTGAACAAATGGTGGAGAGTCCTCGAGGAGGAACACCAAAACCTCGCAGGCCGTTGGATCAAGTGGAGCTGCGAGGAGGTTAGCGACGAGAGTTTCTCAACGTGTTAGAAAAACAGGACTGCGGAGCAATAAAATAAAACAAATGTGGAAACAAAACACAGAAGATACACAATACAAGAGAGACACAGATTTACGTGGTTCACCCAGTGTGGGCTACGTTTACCAGAGAAATTACCAGGTCCTTTCTTTATTGTTATCCAGCAAAATGAAGGGATACAACCTACAACAAAACCCATTGTAACTTCCTCTTCTTTCTCTCGCAGTCTCCTCTCTTAGAATACAATACTTGCCAACATACATAGCCGCAATACATTTCCCTCATAAAAGAGGGTTGCCTTCTAGGGCAAAAAACCCTAACATAATCTCTATCGTTAGATCTACGACCTTATAATGAACGATCCCCCTCTGCACTCCCCCACGTGGAAGAGTGTACATACTTCTGGGGTGTAAATACTTCATGGGGTATAAACACGGCTGAAAGTAAAATACCTCTAAATTAGGAATATAATCAGGCTCCAGAACCAACACGACGCCCATTTTGGCATTGCAGCCACTGAGGGTTCCAAGGGGCAGAGATATCCCTTGTAACCAGATTTCCCGAAATCGCGAAACCCGAAGTCACGATTCACAAAATTCGGAGGATAAGGCACTGGGACATTTTGGCTTTTCGGCGATCAGAGATTCCAAGGAACAAGGATACTCCTTGTGTCCTAATTTCGCGAAACGCAAAATACCTAAGGAACAAGCACTAAGACATTTCAACATTTCGGCATTTCGGCCACCGGGGGTTCCCAGGGGCAAAGATATCCCTTGTAACTAGATTTTTTGAAATCGTGAAATTCGAAAGTCGCTATTCACAAAAACCTGAAGGGATAAGTGTTGGAACATTTCGGCATTTTGGCCACCGGAGGTTTGAAAGGGGAAAGGAGGGACCCTTGCATCGCGATTCCCCGAATTGCAAAAGCCAATAGCACTTTGGCATTAAGCGCGTGGACACAGAGCTGTAGTCACGTGGATGGAGGCTAAGGGAGGAGCCAAAGCCCATCAAGCCCTTTTCATCATTTTGGGACCCGAGAGGTTGAAGGACCAAGAACCACCTGCCGTCGGAATCGTGAAATTGCGAATTCTGAAATCCCGAAAGGTGGAACATGGTCACGGGTAGATTTCGACATTTTGGGGTTCGGGTGTTCGAGGGACCAGGAGTTAGGAGACATGGAGTCCCGGCTCACGAAATCATGAAACCTCGAAACACGAAAAGGAGGCACACGCAGGTTTTCTCAAGACCTATACCAGAGGACAAAGGGACCTATGGATTCATCCAAAGGGTTCCATAAGGAGCTTGAAGGGCCATTTTGGCTCAGGGAAGAGAACGATCCAGAGACCGGGAGGTTGCAGAACCCTGCTGAGGTAGGGGGTTTGCATTAGGTGGTATCAGAGCCTCAGTTTTTCGTCTGTAGACTTCAGGCGAAAGAGGAAAAGAAGGATACAGAGAACTCGGAGCTGTACTTTGTGTGTGACAATCAGTCAACATAATGCCGCCAAGAAGATGAGAGCTACCTTTAGCCAACTATTTTGTAGAGAGGGAGATGCGAGAGCTTCGCGCCTGATTGGAAACAATGGAAGTAACACAGAGGAGAGCACCTGACATTGGGGATGTTAGTGATGCAGAAAGTGAAGTGGTTGAGGTTGAAGAAGTTGCATGCGAGGATGCTGCAGAAGAACGTTTGTTGAGAGAAGTTTCTAGATTAGGAGGGAGAGCTAAGATAGAGGTCCCCATGTATGAGGGAAATCTAGATGCTGAAGAACTATTGGATTGGATAAGTTCCAAGGACAAACACTTCGACTATGAAGATGTCGATGAGGAGAAGAAGGTGAAGCAGGCAGTTACCCGGTTAAAAGGGCTTGCAACACTGTGGTGGGATGAACTGTAGGATGAGAGGAGAAGTAAAGGAAAACAGAGGATAAAGAGTTGGGATGGGATGGTAGTCAAACTGAAGGCTAAGTTTATACCCAAAGACTACCAGATCAATCTGTTCAGGAAGCTATAGAACCTGAGACAGAAAGGGATGACAATCAAGGAGTACACCGAGGAGTTCTACGGGCTAAACATCAGAACTGGACAAAGGGAGAGAGAAAAAGAAAGAGTCTCTAGATATATAAATGGCTTGAGATATGAGATCCAAGATGAGCTTAGCATGATGTCGGTAAGGATTGTGGAAGATGCTTATCAGTTTGCGCTGAAGGCATAGGAGAAGCTAGCCAGAAAACAAAACCAGTGGGGAAGAGGTAAAGTCTCTATCCCAAGAAAAAGTAAGGGATTTAACCATGACAGAGAACATCAGTCTAAGGATGAGGCTAAGGAACCACACAATCACTCAGAATGAGGAGGAAGTTCACGAGGAAGATAAAGTGGTGGAAGAAACTCTTCTAGAGGAAGAGGCAGAGGAGGAGTAAGGTGCTATAACTGTGGAAAGGTAGGGCACATGTCTTGGGAATGTCTCGAGAAGAAGAAGGAAGGAGGAGAAGCCCACATTTCAAAAGCACAATGAAGAGATGTTGAGGCAGAAGGAGAAGAGGATAGAGCATCCCTAATGTTGAGAAAAGTTCTCTTAAAACCAGAGGCAGAAATTGAAAATCCAGTTCAGAGAAACATTCTCTTCAGGATATCTTGCAAGATTAAGGATAAAGTATGCAAGGTAATCATTGACAGTGAGAGTACTGACAACCTAGTATCCATAGAGATGGTGGAGAAATTGGAGCTGAAGACCACTGCACATCCGAGGCCATACAAAGTCTCGTGGCTGCAAAAAGGACACTAGGTAACGATCGCTAAACAATGTCTGGTTGAAATTAAAATAGGAGGATATAAAGATGAAATCCTATGTGATGTAATTCCCATGGATGTATGCCACATTCTGTTGGGAATACCATGGCAGTTTGACAAAAATTTCATTCACGATGGAAGAAGGAATACATATACATTGGAGAAGAATGGTAGGACGCATATGTTGTTGCCAATGGAGGAGAAGAGAGTGAAGGAGGAAGCCAGCAAAAGCATACTTCTCATGAGCGAGAAGGAACTCCTGAAAGAAGTCAAGGAAGAAGAGGAGATGCAGTTCGCTGTGGTGAGGAAGCCCAGAGTCATCCTTACAAGTACATCAGTGAATGATCTACCTGAAGAAGTTCAGGAGTTGCTGGATAATTTTGCTGATATAGTGGTGGATGAGCTGCCAAACTCATTGTCGCCCATCAGGAGTATCAATCATCATATCGACTTGATACCAGGAGCAAGCCTCCCAAACAAGGCAGCGTATAGATTAACACCTTGAGAAAATGAGGAGGTGAAGAACCAAGTCCAAGAATTGCTGGATAAGGGCTTAGTCAGAGAAAGTTTGAGCCCATGCACAGTACCAATTGTGTTAAGCCCAAGGAAGGATGGGGGATGGAGAATGTGCACAGACTCAAGAGACATCAGCAAGATCACCATCAGGTACAGATTCCCTTTACTGAGAATGGATGATTTAATGGATTGTTTAAGTGGAGAAAATTTCTTTTCTAAGATAGATTTGAAAAGTGGATATCACCAGATCAAGATGAGAGAAGGTGATGAATGGAAAACAACCTTTAAGATGAATGAAGGCATGTATGAGTGGCTAGTTATGCCATTTGGCTTAACGAATGCCTCAAGCACTTTTATGAGGCTGATGAATTAAATTCTAAAAGATTTCATTAGCAAGTTCATGGTTGTATATCTGGACGATATACTGGTCTTTAGAAGGACTAAAGAGGAACGTTTGAGGCACCTAATGCTAGTAATGAGAAGGCTACAGCAGGAGAAGCTGCTGATCAATTTGAAGAAATCCTCTTTTATGAAGACATAACTCATTTATTTGGGTTTTGTGATCTCTTTGAATGAACTGAAGATGGATCCAGAGAAGGTGAAAGAGATCAGAGAATGGCCATCACCAAGGAGCATGTTCGAGGTAAGGAGCTTTCATGGTTTAGCAAGTTTTTATAGAAAGTTCATTAGAGACTTCAGTGGGATTTGTGCACCAATGATGGATATAGTGAAGAAGCAACACAAGTCTTTTAAATGGACAGAGGAGGATGAAAAGAGCTTCAATATACTGAAGGAAAAGATAACAGAATGACCAATTCTGGTCTTGCCAAATTTTGAAAAGACATTTCAGGTAAGATGTGACGCAAGTGGAGTTGCAATAAGAGAAGTTCTGAGTCAGGACAATCGACGTGTTGCCTATTTCAGCGAGAAGTTGAATGAGACTAAGAGGAAATAATCCACATATGACAAGGAGTTCTATGCCATAATTCAAGCATTGAAGAAATGGAGGCATTATCTTGTCCCGCGAGAGTTTGTCTTGTACAACGATAACCAAGCTTTACAATTCATAACCCGACAAGAAAAACTGAATCAGAGACATGCAAAATGGGTTGAATTTATGCAAAATTTTACTTTTGTCATAAAACATATTGCTGGGAATACTAACAAGGTTGCTGATGCGTTAAGAAGGAGATGTTTAATTCTACAGGAAATCCAGGTGAAGACCTTGGGGTTTGAACACCTTAAGGATATGTATTGTGATGATACAGATTTCAAGGAGGCCTACGAAGCATGTACAAGCCCTATACTGAGAGATAAAAGTTAGTGGACAGAGTATATGGTTCAAGAAGGATTGTTGTTAAGAAGAAATCAATTGTGCATACCAAGATGCTCAATGAGGGACAATCTTCTGAAGGAGAAGCATAGTGGAGGATTGGTTGGACATTTTGGCCATGATAAAATGTTTGCACAGTTGAGCAGCTTGTACTATTCGCCAGGTATGAGAACATATGTGATAAAGTTGGTGAATAGATGTAGAATCTGCCAACATGCAAAGGGGAAAAGACAAAACACTGGATTGTATCAACCATTGCCAATACCAGAGAGGCCTTGGGATGCAATAAGAATGGATTTCATGTTGGGATTACCAAGAACCTAAAGGGGATTCGATTCCATATTTGTGGTGGTGGATAGGTTTTCAAAGATGGCACATTTCATCCCATGCCAGAAGACCAATGATGCAACACATGTTGCCAACCTATTTTTCAGAGAAGTTGTGAGACTTCACATTCTACCCAGGAGCATTGTCTCAGATAGAGACACAAAATTTGTTGGTCACTTTTGGAGGACATTGTGGAATAAGATGGGGACATATTTTTCCTTCATTCCATCTTATCACCCTCAAACAGATGGGCAGACTGAGGTGGTAAATAGAAGTTTGGGAAACTTATTGAGAAGTCTAGTTACTGAACACCATAACTAGTGGGATCAGATTCTGCCACAAGCAGAATTTGCATACAATGACTCACCAAACAGAAGCACTAGAAGGATCCCATTCCAAATACTCTATGGAATGCAACCCAAGGGAGTGTCTGAGTTAAGGGACTTGGAACAGGGAGAGATCAGAAGTGCTGGAGAAGAGGATTTTGCTGCTGAGATGCAGAGACTCCATGGTCACATCAAAGAACAATTACAGAGTTCTAATTATAAATACAAACATAGAGCTGATCAACATCGCAGGGAAATTCAATTTGAAGTGGGAGATTAGGTTTTAACACATCTAAGGAAGGAAATGTTTCCTAGGGGAACATATAACAAATTGAAGATGAAGAAGATAGGACCCTGTAAGATCTTGAGGAAGTTTGATGCAAACGCCTATGAGATCGAACTGCCAGATGGTGTGGGAATTTCACCCAAATTCAATATTTCAGACTTGTATCCTTATAGGAAAGATGACACAGAAGGGTCATAAGATGAAGGAAAGATTCAGTGGGAGAAACAAATGCATGTAGCAGAAAAGTTGCAGATGGAGAAAATTGTTGATCAGAGGATTGGAAAAAAGACCAGGGGGAAGACTTATTTTGAGTATCTGGTCAAATGGAAGGGACACTCAATAGAAGATGCCAGTTGGGAAAATGAAGCTGCTATCCAGAAGTAGGGAAAATCAGTAGAGGAGCTCATGGATAGGAGTCCATGAATATTTGTCAAGGGGAGTATGATGCAGGAGCATCACTGGAAAGCACACAGAGGTAGGACCACTCAACACATGTGAGTTCTTCCAGAAGATTCAACGTTGATAGTTGTAGCCGATTTTTGAAATCTGCCTTCAATCAGCACCATAATTCACCTTTGGAGGCACGCTTGAACCGATGTCAAATTTTACCCTTTGAGGCACGTTTTGAAAATTGTAAACAGAGCAAGAGTTTCCACTTCGGCTCTAGAATGAAACTAGACTTAGATAGTGTAGGATGATTTTTAGAGTAGGCAAGTAGCCAGGGGAAACCCTAGAATCATATTTGAGTTATGTAGGATTTTACACACCCAGTTAGGGGGAGCTGGAATACAGAGAAAAAACGAGCGGTAAGAGAGAACTACGAGTAGCAGGAGATCTCAATCTTTTGAGTGACTATAATTTTGAATGTATTGTGTAGCCAGTGGGCACTTGTGAATATAATAGAATGGAAAATTGAACCAAATGTATGGTGTTTGGATTGTGTGCATTTTCCTGTTATTTTCTGTTTTCATGAAAAAGTGGATGGAACTGTGAATTTTCCCAGTTTCATTTGTTTCTCTTCATTGGAATCTTTGTAAGGTGTGCATCGAGCTAGAGAGGAACATTGTGGATCTGATTTATCAAAATCCCTCAGACGCAAGGAGTGCGTGGAAGATTGAAGTCTGAACCAGACAAAGCTCAAGAGCGATAACACTTCAGAAGGTGTTGTCGAGACCAGGAATTCATTTCCTAGAAGGAACAAAGGTTGAGTCGTCATAGACTTAGAAAATCTTCTAAGTCAGAATCAAATAAAATCTTAGGAGGAAGAATGCTGTCGAGCGTTGGATCACTGTGGAAGTTCACATGGATCATCCGATTGGAAGAAGGAGCGCAGACTTTAATGCTGCGTAGATCCAGGTGAGAGGGGTTCAAAGATCTAAACGGATGGTGGAGAGTCCTCGAGCAGGAACACCAAAACCCTACAGGATATTGGATCAAGTGGAGCTATGAGGAGGTTAGTGGCGATAGTTTCTCGATGCCCATTTCGTCATTTCAGCCACCGGGGGTTCCAAGGGGCAGAGATATCCCTTGTAACCGGATTTCCCGAAATCGTGAAACCCGAAGTCGCGATTCACAAAATTCGGAGGATAAGGCGCTGGGACATTTTGGATTTTCGGTGACCGGAGATTCCAAAGAACAAGGATACTCCTTGTGTCCTGATTTCACGAAACGTAAAATCTTGAAGTAACAAGCTCCGAGACATTTCAGCATTTCGGCCACCGGGGGTTCCTATGGGCAGAGATATCCCTTGTAACCAGATTTTCTGAAATCGTGAAACCTGAAGTCATAATTCAAAAAAATCGGAAGGGATAAGTGTTGGAACATTTCGACATTTTTCCATTTCGTCATTTCGGCCACCGGAGGTTTGAAAGGGGAAAGGAGGGACCCTTTCATCGCGATTCCCCGAATCGTGAAAGCCAATAGCACTTTGGAATTAAGCACGTGGACACAGAGTTGTAGTCACATGGACGGGGGCTAAGGGAGGAGCCAAAGCTCGTCAAGCCCATTTCGACATTTCGGGACCCGAGAGGTTGAAGGAACAAGAACCGTCTGCCGTCGGAATTGCGAAATTGTGAATTCTGAAATCCCGAAAGGAGGAATGTGGTCACAGGTAGATTTCAACATTTTGGGGTTCAGGTGTTCGAGGGACTAGGAGTCAGGAGACATGGAGTCTCGGCTCACAAAATTGCAAAACCCCGAAACATGAAAAGGAAGCGCGCACAGGTTTTCTCAAGACCTGTACCAAAGGACGAAGGGACCTGTGGATTCATCCAAAGGGTTCTAGCAAGAGCTCGAAGTGCCATTTCGGCTCAGGGAAGAAAATGATCCAGAGACCAGTAGGTCGCAGAACCCTGCTGAGGTAGGGGGTCTGCATCAAATGGGCTCATCATACTCAACCTATATATCTAAGTAGAACACTGCTCCACTGGTGTTTCATCAGTCATCGATGCAACCTGCCTAATCTGCATCTGTGTAGGCAATAAGTGATAGATCCTTTCCTTTTGGATACCATAATCCAAACTTTTTTTTACTTTGAGATATCTAAAAATCCTCTTTATTGCTAAGACATGCAATTCCTTTGGTGTTGCTTGAAATTGTGCCACCTGTCCAACTGTTTGCATTACATATGGTCTAAATGTTGTCACATTTAGTAAGCTACCAATCATTGACCTGTATTTCCTCTGGTCTATAGACTTTGAATCATCATCTTTTCTCAACTTGCAACTGGTTTGCATAGGAGTGGTAACTGGTTTGGAATTTTCCATTTCGAACCTCTTTAACATTTCTATGATATACTTAGTTTGAGAAATAAAAATTCATTGGTTTCTTTGACATATATGAAGACCCAGAAAGAAGGATAGTTCTCCATGTAATGACATTTCAAATTCATTCTGCATATCCTTTTCAAATTTCTGGCTTAACCTATCATTAGTAATTCCAAAAAAAATATCATCAACATAAATTTCAATTAATAAAATACTACCTTGAGTTACCTTGATGTAGAGGTTGTTGTTTGCGCTTCCTTTCCATAGTTTGTAAGGAGTTTTGTCATTGTTGTTTCTGAGCATTACTCTATTTTGAATGTGAACTATTGTATGCACTGCATGTGTCCAACAAATATTTGTCAATTTGGAATCCATTAGCATTGTTCGGGCAATTTCCTGTGTAATTATCATCCATTATGATAATGTTCCTTTGTCTCCGAACCACTCTTTGAACCAATCTATGAATCCATGCTCTCGTCCATACTGTCCAAGACTCTACTTGCGCAACTATCCATAATGCTAACCCATTTATCACTATACTGTCATGAATTCTTGATTAATCCATCAAACTGTACTTTTGCTAACT
>SNQJ01S0189637.1:1109-18201 GCA_010110895.2 Picea sitchensis | reverse complement strand
ATCATATATGTGAATGATGTTGAAAGTGTCATTGTTTATTTCCCTGCATTATTGTGATCATCATTCAGTGTCTCTACAAAGAGTTTAAAAGAACCATAATTGTTTAAGCATGGTAACAAGTGATTCACCCCCCCCTCTCAATTGTCCAACACTTCCAACTTACCCTGTTGGATGTGAAAAATTTTCACCATCACCCTTCTCTCTAGGGCTTCCAATTCTTCACACAGACCAACAAAGTCTATGCTGCCCGCTTCCTCTTCTTCTTCTTCTTCTTCTTCTTCTGCAGCTTCCAGTACTGCAGTGATCTCCTATTCAGCTTCCTGGCTGAAAACTTTGATCCATTCTGTTGAATGCTCATCTTCTACTCCTTGGGCAAACATCAGTGTCTACTCCATTTATTCTCCCATGATAGTTTCTACTGGTTGTCCTTCTTCCATTGCTGCATCTATAACATATGCTCTGGCCTCGACTGGGCTACTTGGTAGGAACACTTCTATTCTTCCAATCATCAGAATGCTCTTATGATCCTCCTCCTGGATGGTGCAAGTTTTTAACTTGTCATCATCTTCTTTCACATGATCTGCAAAACCACATGACTATTCACCTACTAGCACTCCTTGCTGACATGAACTCTCAACAGATTTCGTGAGACTCTCAGACAGTCTCATCTCCTTTCCCCTGCGCACCTAGCAATTTGGGAATTTTTTGCTGTCCACCTGGCAGTCTATGAGACCAACTGGTCCCATCTCATTGCCCACCTGGCAATCCGAACTTTCAACACTTCTCCCCTGGCAGTACGCGAGACCTTCCACTGATCTTCTTCCATTGGGCACCTGGAAACTTGAAAGTCCACTTATGCCCACCTGGAAGTTTATGAGATCCTCTGTTAATCTCATACCATTTCCCACCCGGCAATATGAATTTCCGTTGCTTTCCTCCAACAGTCTATGAGATCCTCCAGTGATGTCATTCCATTTCCCACCTGGCAATTTGAAAGTTCATCCCTGCCCTCTTGGCAGTTTATGAGATCTGAAATTGATCCCTCTTCCTCATCACTGAGGGTTTCTCCAACTTATGGCTCACAGATGAGAACCAGCTCTGTGTCACTGAGGTTTTCAGCATACCTAAGTCACTTCTTCAACTCTTGTTGTTGTTTCTTGGCCAACAACTTTTGAACAGGCCATTTGGCTTTCTTGTTTAGAGGCCATTCATACCTCCAGTGTACTTTTGCCTCCTGCTACATCTTCAATGTCAGCTATTCCATTGTCTCCCTTATCTCAACGAGTTATTTGTCAATCTTTTCTTTACTCATTTGCTGGTGGTCTCCTCTTCCACCATGCTCATGGCCTTCAGTAGCCATTTCCATCTTTCACCTGCCCTCCTGGCAAGCGTATGGATCACTCTACGTCTAAGAGCATATCCATGTCCTCCTACAGCTTGCCTGGCTATCTATTATTTGTTGCACACCTTAAAACAATCACAACAGAGCTTTAACACCCTGCTTCTTTCATCTACTGTATATAGATGAATCTCTGCTTTTGATTCCACTCGATGTTACTATAATTTCTCCCACCATCTCTCCTTTGTCTGTGAAAAAAGTAACGATCTCCTCTTTCTCTTTTGTCTAAAATCTATAGACAAAAATATGCTATGATACCACTTGATGCAGTCCCCCCTACCTCAGGAGGGTTTTGCAACCTCCCGGTCTCTGGATCGATCTTCTTTTGAGCCGAAATGGCTCTTCAGGCTCCTGCTGGAACCCTTTGAACGAATCCACAAGTCCTTCATGAAAATCTTCCCTATGCAACTTAACACAAGGTGTGAGCCTTACATCTCCATGCAACCACAACTTGGCCTTAGCACAAGTGCCTTTTGAAACTCGCGAGTTCGTGGGTCGAAGATCCTCGACTCCTCTTTCTCCAAACGTTGATACCCGAGATGCGATACAGGTATGGCTCCTCCTTGTTAGCGCCTTCCACACATAACCACCGGCTAGGTCTAAGTGCTAGCACTACTTGCAACTCATGACTTCGCGAGTTGGAGTGTTGAACCCTCGTGCTCCTCCTTTGTGAAACCCTGAAGCACGATAAGTCAGCGATGGTTTGACTCCTTCCAAGGTGACGCGTGTACGGCACCTGTTGCCTACTTCTGCCTTTTCTGTGTGCTCTATGTTTGCGCCACCTGTCAACCATGTGGTCCCCACCTAACGGATGTGACACGTGTTCACACGAGCCCTCGACGCTTGACACTTCGCGACTTTAGTGATCAAGGTGCAACTCCTTCACCCTCCGAAACCCTGATACACGATGTAGTGAGGTGCCAAATCTCATGGCTCTCCTTCCTCCTTGATCGACGGTTCAGGTCGAATTGCGATCTCGCGACTCGGGGGTTTGAGGCTCAAAGAACTCTGCCTCCCCGATCACGATACCCGAATTTGCGAAATGATCCAGATCTCTGCCACCTGTCCTCCAAAATGGACGGTTCTGATTCTTTCGGGACATGACGAGTCCTCTTCCTTCCACTATTATGAGGTTTAAACCTCGCACACCTTTTTTGGATCCGATGGCTCACGACAACTCGACAATTCTCCCTCAAAGTTTCTTCCATCCATTCTACCCTTCTGTGTGGCTTCCCAAGGATTAAACCCCTCACACCTTCTCCCAGATCCAATGACTATTGGTCCTTGGTGCTAGATCTGACGGCCCAGATCCTTTTTCCTGTGCACCTCCTAGGGAATAAAACCCCATGCACGTATCCTTGATCCAATTTCTCTCAGGCCACTGCACTCCAGATCTGACGACTGGCATGATTTCATGATCTTGGTGATTGCAAGTATGGGGTGCAACCTCCTCTGCTCCTTCGACCTACGATTCCTGAATGTGTGGATATCCAAGGGTTTAAACCCCGTGTGTGTTCACCTGATCCAAGAGTTATTGGGTATTGGCGCTAGATCTGATGGTTCAGATCTATCCTCCTTGTGCGCTCTCCTCCTGCTGCCTGGACATAGATTCAACGGTCCAGATCTTTTCTTCCCGGTCCTGAACCAACGATAGTTGTGCTCTTCCTCCTGAGTTTTTTTGTCTTTTTGACTTAGAAGATTTTCTAAGTCTCGAAGGTCTCGACCTTCGACTCTTCCTCTTGCGAGCTCGGTTCCTTTGGGTCTCGTCTACATTATAGAAACAATGTCCCTTATGAGCTTCGTCCTCTCGGATATTTACTCCTGTGCACACTTTTCGTTCGAGGATCTCTAACAACTCAGATTCAAGAAGTTTTCTTAAAAATAAAACTCCTTACGCCCACCCGACGTTCTTCTGCTCGATGCACACCTTATAGAGCCTACAGAGTATTCAACAACCTTGTGAATGTCTTCTCTTTGACACTTCTCTTTTCTCAGAACTCGAAATAGAGTTCCCTAGTGCACTCTATGCACTCGCTCAATGCCCTCTTGGCAGAGCTCTACAGAACCTTCAGTAGTTTTGTCTTTCCTGAACTCGAGACAGAGTTCCTTCTTGTGCACTCCTTGCACCTCTACTGATGAAGGTTCAACGTTATCCCTCTTGAGCTTTCCCAAGGTTGTCTCACCTCTGTCAATGCACACCTTGCAAACTATGTGCACTCCCTGCACTCAGAAACTCCAAGACAGGAAGAAATTGAAACTTATGCAATGCTTCACCAATTATTCATTTAAAACATGAAATACATAAAAGCATGTAAACATCAAACACACAGTATGCAGGAAAAACTGTTTTTTTTTATTATTAATCTGTATGTCTATACAAATGTTTACAAAGGCTAGATTGTAGCAAGTCTCAGCCCTCTCTCGAGATCTCTCTTCCTGAGATCTCTTCTATTCTAACTCTCTTCTCTACTCTTAGAGACTAATTACAAAAGAGGGCTCTCTTGAGCTTATCCTCAACCTCATTGTCTCTGAGCTATTGCTATAACATAGTGGCTTCTATGACTACATTACATAAATGGATTCCCAGTCTTGACTACGTCCTAGGCTTGCTGCAGGCAACCATTAAAGGAAACCTCAACCACTACCTGTAAAAAGGCATGGTCTAGCATTAAAAGCCTTACAACATTTATTGAAATTTTGAATTTCAAAATTGAGAGGGATGCACCTCTCCCTTTCTCCATTAAATGCGTGCTGGATGTGCTGGTTGGCTGGCACGCTGCTGACATGGAGCGATGCTCCTGTATCATACTCCTTAGCTGGAAAAATCATGATCTCCTGATCATGAGCTGCTCTTCTCCAGTGTTGAAANCCACCTGGAACCCAAACTTTCCCTTGGAGCTTTCCATCTGCTCCTTTGCTTTGTTGTTGTTGCTGCTACTACCCTGCTGCTATGGCAGTTTCTCCTTTGCTCAGCTTTGGTTTGCTGACCGCTTCTGCTGATCTGATCATCAGCTTCCTAATTGCTTCAATTGCCTCATCCAACTGCTCTAGTGGCTGGCTCTTTGTATGCAGTCCGCCCTGCTGCAATTCTTCGTTCTCCTTAGTGGGCATATCTACCTTATCTCCCATGCTGTCTTTATTTACCTTTATGGCACTGAGTGGCCACTCTGTTGTAGACTCCAATTATGTAGTCTCCTCACTGAACTGTTGCTCAACTTCCTCCTCTTCTGATAGATTAGCTTCTGCCAGTTCCTCCTGTGTTGGTTCAGTTCCAACTTCTTCCAGCTCCTCCTGGGGTTGGTATGCTCCACTACCTTCTTCTAACTTAGCCTGTTGGATGTGAAAATTTTGCACCATCACCCTTGTCTCCAGGGCTTCCAATTCTTCACACAAACCGAGAAAGTCTATGTTGTCCACGTCTTCTTCTTCTTCTTCTTCTTCTACAGCTTCCAGTACTGCAGTGATCTCTTGTTCAGCTTTTTGGATGAAAATTTTGAGCCATTCTGTTGAATGCTTATCTTCTGCTCCTTGAAAAAATGTCAGTGTCTTCTCCATTTCTTCTTCCATGACAGTTTCTGCTGGCTATCCTTCTTCTGTTGTTGCATCTGTAACACATGCTCTGGCCTCAACTGGGTTGCTTGGGAGGAACACTTCTATTCCTCCAATCATCAGAATGCTCTTCTGATCCTCCTCCTGGATGGTGTAAGTTTTTAACTTGTCATCATCTTCATTCACATGGTCTGCAAAACCACACGACTCTTCACCTATTAGCACTCCTTGCTGACATGAATTCTCAACAGAGTTCGTGAGACTCTCAGACAGTCTTATCTCCTTTCCCCTGCCCACCTGGAAATTTCAGAATTTTCTGCTGCCCACCTAGAAGTCTATGAGACCAGCCGGTCCCATCTCATTTCCCACCTGGAAATCTAAACTTTCAACACTTCTCCCCTGGCAGTACGCAATACCTTCCACTGATATTCTTCCATTGCACACCTGGCAACTTCAAAGTCCACTTCTGCCCACCTGGAAGTTTATGAGATCCTCTGTTAATCTTATACCATTGCCCACTTGGCAATATGAATTTCCATTGCTGTCCTCCTAACAGTCTATGAGATCCTCCAGTGATCTCATTCCATTTCCTACCTGGCAATTTGAAAGTTCATCCCTGCCCTCCTGGTAGTTTATGAGATTTGAAACGGATCCCTCTTCCTCATCACTGAGGGTTCCTCCAACTTCTGGCTCACGAATGCGAACCAACTCTGTGTCACTGAGGTTTTCAGCATACCTCAGCCACTTCTTCAACTCTTGTTGTTGTTTCCTAGCCAACAACTTTTAAACAGGCCATTTGGCTTTCTTGTTCAGAGGCCATTCGTACCTCCAATGTACTTTTTCCTCCTGCTGCATCTTCAATGTCATCTATTCCATTCTCGCCCTTATCTCATCGAGTTCTTTGTCAATCTCTGCTTTACTCATTTGCTGGTGGTCTCCTCTTCCACCACACTCATGGCCTTCAATATCCATTTCCATATTTCCCCTGCCCTCCTGGAAAGCATATGGATCACTCTACGTTTGAGAGCATATCCATGTCCTCCTACAACTCGCCTGGCTGTCTATCATTTGCTGCACACCTTGCAACAATCACCAGAGAGCTTTAACACCTTGCTTCTTTCATCTATTGTATACAAATGAATCTCTGCTTCTGATTCCACTTGATGTTACCAGAATTTCTCCCACCATCTCTCTTTTTTCTGTGAACAAAGTAACGGTCTCCTCTTTCTCTTTTGTCTAAAATCTACAGACAAAAATATGCTCTGATACCACTTGATGCAGACCCCCTACCTCAGTGGGTTCTGCGACCTCCCGGTCTCTGGATCAATCTTCTTCTGAGCCAAAATGGCTCTTCGGGCTCCTGTTGGAACCCTTTGAATGAATCCATAGGACCTTCATGAAAATATGCCCTGTGTAACTTAACACCAGGTGTGAGCCTTACATCTCCATGCGACCACAACCTGGCCTTAGCGCAAGTGCCTTTCGCAGATCACGAGTTTGTGGATCGAATACCCTCGACTCCTCTTTCTCCAAACGTCGATACCCAAGATGCTATACGGGTATGGCTCCTCCTTGTTAGCACCTTACACACATAACCATAGGCTAGGGCTAAGTGCTAGCACTACTCGCAACTCGCACCTTCGCGAGTTGGAGTGTTGAACCCTTGTGCTCCCCGTTTGTGAAACCCCAAAGCATGATAAGTCAGCAATGGGTTGACTCCTTCTAAGGTGATGCGTGTACGCCACCTGTCACCTACTTCCACCTTTTTTGTGCGCTCTATGTTTGTGCCACCTATCAACCATGCGGTCCCCACCTAACGGATGTGAAATGTGTTCGCACGAGCCCTCGACACTCGGTACTTCACGACTTTAGCCATCAAGGTGCAACTCCTTCACCCTCCAAAACCCCGATACATGATGTAGCGAGGTGCCAAATCTCACGGCTCTCCTTCCTCCTCGATCGACGGTTCAGGTCAAATCGCGATCTCGCGACTCGGGGGTTTGAAGCGCAAAGAACTCTGCCTCCCCGCTCAAGATACCTGAATTCACGAAATGATCCAGATCTATGCCACCTGTCCTCTAAAATGGACGTTCTTGATGCTTTCGGGACATGATGAGTCCTCTTCCTTCTGTTGTTATGAGGTTTAAACCTCGCGCACCTTTTCTCGATCCGGCGGCTCACGACAACTTGACACTTCTCCCTCGAAGTTTCTGCCGTCTGTTCTACTCTTCTGTGTGGCTTCCCAGGGATTAAACCCCTCGCACCTTCTCCCGGATCTGATGACTATCAGTCCTTGGTGCTAGATCTGATGACCTAGATCCTTTTTCTTGTGCACCTCCCAGGGACTAAAACCCATGCACGTATCCTTGATCCAGCGGCTCTCAAGCCATTGCGCTCCAGATCCGTCGGTTGACACGATTTTGCGATCTCAGTGATTGCAAGCATGGGGTACAACCTCCGCTGCTCCTCCAACCTACGATTGCTAAATGTGTGGATATCCAAGAGTTTAAACCCCATGCACATTCACCTAATCCAACGGTTGTCGGGTATTGGCGCTAGATTTGACGGTTTGGATCTATCCTCCTTGTGTGCTCTCCTCCTGCTGCCTGGACGTAGATTCAACGATTCAGATATTTTCTTCCCAGTCCTAATCCAATGACAGTTGTGCTCTTCCTCCTGAGTTTTCTTGGCTTTTTAACTTAGAATATTTTCTAAGTCTCAAAGGTATCAACCTTCGACTCTTCCTCTTGCGAGCCTGGTTCCTTTGGGTCTCGTCTACGTTATAGAAACGTTGTCCCTTCTGAGCTTCATCCTCTCGAAGATTTACTCCTGTGCACACTTTGCATTCGAGGATCTCGAATAAATCAGATTCGAGAAGTTTTCTTGAAAAGAAAACTCCTTACGCCCACCTGGCTTTCTGCTACTCGATGCACACCTTACAGAGCCTACATAGTATTCAACAACCCTGTGAATGTCTTCTCTTTGACACTTCTCTTTTCTCATAACTCGAAATAGAGTTCCCTAGTGCACTCTATGCACTCGCTCAATGCCCTCTTGGCAGAGATCTACAAAACCTTTGGTAGTTCTGTCTTCCCTGAACTCGAGACATAGTTCCTTCCTGTGCACTCCTTACACCTCTGCTAATGAAGGTTCAACGCTATCCCTCTTGAGCTTTCCTGAGGTTGTCTCACCTCTGTCAACGCACACCTTGCAGACTATGTGCACTCCTTGCACTCGAAAACTCCAAGACAGGAAGAAATTGAAACTTATGTAATGCTTCACCAGTTATTCATTTAAAACATGAAATACATAAAAACATGTAAACATCAAACAGACAGTATGCAGAAAAAACTATTTTTTTTTTATTAATCTGTATGTCTATACAAATGTTTACAAACGCTGGACTGTAGCAAGTCTCAGCTCTCTCTCGATATCTCTCTACTTGAGATCTCTTCTATTCTAACTCTCTTCTCTACTCTTAGAGACTAATTACAAAAGAGGGCTCTCTTGAGCTTATCCTCAACCTCACTGTCTCTGAGCTATCTCTATCACAGAGCGGATCCTATGACTACATTACATAAATGCATGCCCAGTCCTGACTACATTCTGGGCTTGCTGCAGGCAACCATTAAAGGAAACCTCAACCACTACCTGTACAAAGGCGTGGTCTAGCATTAAAATCCCTACAACATTTATTGAAATTTTGAATTTCAAAATTGAGAGGGTTGCGCCTCTCTCTTTCTCCATTAAATGCGTGCTGGATGTGCTGGCTAGCTGACACGCTACTGACATGGAGCGATGCTCCTGCATCATACTCCTCAGCTGGAAAAATCATGATCTCCTAATCATGATCTCCTCTTCTCCAGTGTTGAAATCCACCTGGATCCCAAACTTTACCTTGGAGCTGTCCATATACTCCTCTGCTTCACTGTTGTTGTTGCTGCTGCCCTGCTGCTATGGTAGGTTCTCCTCTGCTCAACTTCCCTTTGCTGACCGCTTCTGCTGATCTGATCATCAACTTCCTGATTGCTTCAATTACCTCATCCAACTTCTCTAATGGTTGGCTCTTTGTATGCAGTCCGCCCTGCTGCAATTCTTCATTCTCCTTAGTGGGCAGATCTACCTGATCTTCCATGTTGTTTTTATTTACCTTTGTGGAACTGAGTCGCCACTCTGCTGTAGAATCCAATTCTGCAGTCTCCTCACTGAACTATTAATCAACTTCCTCCTCTTTGGATAGATTATCTTCTGCTAGTTCCTTCTGTGTTGGCTCAGTCCCAACTTCTTCCAGCTCCTCCTGGGGCTGGTATGCTCCACTACCTTATTCGAACTTAGCTCGTTGGATGTGTAAATTTTGCACCATCACCCTTCTCTCAAGGGCTTCCAATTATTCACACAGACCAACAAAGTCTATGCCGTCCGCTTCTTCTTCTTCTTCTTCTGCAACTTCGAGTACTGCAGTGATCTCCTATTCAACTTCCTGGCTGAAAATTTTGAGCCATTTTGTTGAACGCTCATCTTCTTCTCCTTGGACAAACGTCACTTTCTGCTCCATTTCTTCTTCCATGACAGTTTCTGCTGGTTGTCCTTCTTCTGTTGCTGCATCTGTAACACATGCTCTGGCCTCAACTGGGCTGCTTGGTAGGAACACTTCTATTCCTCCAATCATCAGAATGCTCTTCTGATCCTCCTCCTGGATGGTGCAAGTTTTTAATTTGTCATCATCTTCATTCACATGGTATGCAAAAACACATGACTCTTCACCTATCAGCACTCCTTGCTGACATGAACTCTCAACAGATTTCATGAGACTCTTAGACAATCTCATCTCCTTTCCCCTGCCCACCTGGAAATTTGGGAATTTTCTGTTGCCCTCCTGGCAGTCTATGAGACCAACTGGTCCCATCTCATTGCCCACCTGGAAATCTGAACTTTTAGCACTTCTCCCCTGACAGTACGCAAGACCTTCCACTGATCTGCTTCCATTGGGAACCTGGCAACTTGAAAGTCCACTTTCGCCCACCTGGTAGTTTATGAGATCCTCTGTTAATATCATACCATTGCCCACCTGGAAATATGAATTTTTGTTGTTGTCCTCCTGAAAGTCTATGAGATCCTCTAGAGATCTCATTCCATTGCCCACCTGACAATTTGAAAGTTCATCCCTGCTCTCCTGGCAGTTTATGAGATCTGAAACTGATCCCTCTTTCTCATCACTGAGGGTTCCTCCAACTTCTGGCTCACAGATGCAAACCATCTCTGTGTCACTGAGGTTTTCAGCATACCTCATCCACTTCTTCAACTCTTATTGTTGTTTCCTGGCCAACAACTTTTGAATAGGCCATTTGGATTTCTTGTTCAGATGCCATTTGTACCTCCAATGTACTTTTGCCTCCTGCTGCATCTTCAATGTTAGCTATTCCATTCTCGCCCTTATCTCAACGAGTTCTTTGTCAATCAAGGCTCTACTCATCTGCTGGTGGTATCCTCTTCCACCATGCTCATGGCCTTCAGTAGCCATTTCCATCTTTCACCTACCCTCCTGGAAAGCGTATGGATCACTCTACGTCTGAGAGCATATCCATGTCCTCCTACAGCTGGACTGACTGTCTATCATTTGCTACACACCTTGCAACAATCACCACAGAGCTTTCACACCCTGCTTCCTTCATCTGTTGTATACAGATGAATCTCTACTTCTGATTCCACTCGATGTTACCATAATTTCTCCCATCATCTCTCCTTTGTCTGTGAACAAAGTAACGGTCTCCTCTTTCTCTTTTGTCTGAAATCTACAAACAAAAATATGCTCTGATACCACTTGATTCAGACCCCCTACCTCAGCAGGGTTCTGCGACCTCTCGGTCTCTAGATTGATCTTCTTCTGAGTCGAAATGGCTCTTTAGGCTCCTGCTGGAACCCTTTGAACGAATCTACAGGTCCTTCATGAAAATCCACCTTGCGCAACTTAACACCAGGTGCAAGCCTTACATCTCCATGTGACCACAACCTGGCCTTAGCGCAAGTGCCTTTCACAACTCACGAGTTCATGGGTCGAAGACCCTCGACTCCTCTTTCTCCAAATGTCGATACCCAAGATGCAATATGAGTATGGATCCTCCTTGTTAGTGCCTTCCACACATAACCACTGGCTAGGGTAAGTGCTAGCACTACTCGCAACTCGCGACTTCAGGAGTTGGAGTGTTGAACCCTCGTGCTCTTCCTTTGCGAAACCTCGAAGCACGATAAGTCTACGATGGGTTGAATCCTTCCAAGGTGACGCGTGTACGCCACCTGTCGCCTACTTTCGCCCTTTCTGTGTGCTCTATGTTCGCGCCACCTGTCAACCACGCGGTCCCCACCTAACTAATGTGACACGTGTTCGCACGAGCCCTTGGCGCTCGACACTTCTCGACTTTAGCGATCAAGACGCAAATCCTTCACCCTCTGAAACCCCGATACATGATGTAGCGAGGCGCCAAATCTCACGGCTCTCCTTCCTCCTCGATCGACGGTTCAGGTTGAATCGCGTTCTCGCGACTCGGGGGTTTGAAGTGCAAAGAGCTCTGCCTCCCCGCTCGCGATACCTGAATTCATGAAATGATCCAGATCTCTACCACCTATCCTCCAAAATGGAAGGTCCTAATTCTTTTGGGACTTGACGATTCCTCTTCCTTCTGTTGTTACGAGGTTTAAACCTCGTGCAACTTTTCTGGATCCGGTGGCTCACGACAACTCGACACTTCTCCCTTGAAGTTTTTGCCGTCTGTTCTACTTTTCTATGTGGCTTCCCAGGGATTAAACCCCTTACACCTTCTCTTGGATATGATGACTATCGGTCCTTGGTGATAGATCTGACAGCCCAGATCCTTCTTCCTGTGCACCTCCTAAGGACTAAACCTCGTGCGCGTATCCTTAATCCAGTTGCTCTTAGGCCACTGCGCTCCAGATCCGATGGTTGGTGTGATTTCTCGATCTCAGCAATTGCAAGTATGCGGTGCAACCTCCTCTGCTCCTCCAACCTCCGATTCCTGAATGTGTGGATATCCAAGTGTTTAAACCCCGTGCATGTTTGCCTGATCCAACGGTTGTCGGGTATTGGCGCTAGATCTGACAGTTAAGATTTATCCTCCTTGCGTGCTCTCCTCTTACTGCTTGGATGTAGGTTCAACGGTCCGGATCTTTTCTTCCTAGTCCTGATCCAATGACAGTTTTGCTCTTCCTACTGAGTTTTATTGGCTTTTTGACTTAGAAGATTTTCTAAGTCTCAAAGGTCTCGACCTTCGATTCTTCCTCTTACGAGCCCGGTTCCTTTGGGTCTCATCTACATTATAGAAATGTTGTACCTTCTGAGCTTCATCCTCTTAGAGATTTACTCTTGTGCACACTTTGCATTTGGAGATCTTGAATAACTCAGATTCGAGAAGTTTTCTTGAAAAGAAAACTCCTTACGCCCACCTGGCGTTCTCCTGTTCGATGCACACCTTGCAGAGCCTACAGAGTATTCAACAACCCTATGAATGTCTTCTCTTTGACACTTCTCTTTTCTCAGAACTCGAAATAGAATTCCCTAGTGCACTCTATGCACTCGCTTGATGCCCTCTTGGCAGAGCTCTACAGAACCTTCAGTAGGTCTGTCTTCCCTGAACTCGAGACAAAGTTTCTTCCTGTGCACTCTTTGCACCTCTGCTAATGAAGGTTCAACGCTATCCCTCTTGAGATTTCCTGAGGTTGTCTCACCTCTGTCAACGCACACCTTGCAGACTATGTGCACTCCTTGCACTCGGAAACTCCAAGACATGAAGAAATTGAAACTTATGCAATGCTTCACTAATTATTCATTTAAAACATGAAATACATAAAAAACATGTAAACATCAAAGAAACAGTATGCACGAAAAACTGATTTTTTTTTTATTAATCTGTATGTCTATACAAATGTTTACAAAGGCTGGACTGTAGCAAGTCTCAGCTCTCTCTCGAGATCTCTCTACTTGAGATCTCTTCTATTCTAACTCTCTTCTCTACTCTTAGAGACTAATTACAAAAGAGGGCTCTCTTAAGCTTATCCTCAACCTCACAGTCTCTGAGCTATTGCTATCACATAGTGGCTCCTACAACTACATTACATAAATGGATTCCTAGTCCTGACTACTTCATGGGCTTACCGCAGGAAACCATTAAAGGAAACCTCAACCACTACCTGTACAAAGGTGTGGTCTAGCATTAAAAGCCTTACAACATTTATTGAAATTTTGAATTTCAAAATTGAGAGGGCTACGTCTCTCCCTTTCTCCATTAAATGTGTGCTGGATGTGTTGGCTGGCTATCATGCTACTGACATGGAGCGATGCTCCTGCATCACCTTTCGAGCGCTCAACCTGCCCAACCGCCTCATTCTCCTCAAGTCATTCCTTCAATCCTTTCCTATTTATTCCTTCTCTACTTTAGTCGCCCCAAGCTGTATTCTTACAGCCATGAAAAACCTTCAAAAAAACTTTCTTTGGAAATGGAAAAAGATGGAACTAAAAATAGCTTTGATTAGTTGGGAAAAAATTTGCAAGCCAAAACTATAAGGCGATCTCGGCCTAAGGGACCCAAACACTCTCAACAAATTCCTCAGTGCGAAGATCTGGTGGAGATGGTTTAAGCAACCTATGGACCTTTGGGCCAGACTCTAGAGGAAGATGTACACTCCACATATTGTTGAACACCATCTCATTAGATGGAATGAAAACACACAAGACAAGGACACTCACTAATTGCAGATCATGATTTCTGGGAAATACAAAATGGAAGGACAACTGCCTTTTGGAATGACTCATGGAAATAATGGCCCTCTCTAAAGAAACACCCTATTGTAGAAGTACTCCTTACCCCCACCATTGAGGGTAGTCTAATCAAGGTCACAAACTTTTGGCAGGAGAACCCCCAAGTGCAACTTGGCATCTTTGGAAGTCCACCCCCAATGAACTTCACACTCTAGCGCATATGGATCTTCAAATTTGGCACGAGACAACTGCTTCCTAGAAAATTTTGATCTCTAAAGGAGATGACATATTAATATGGGGGCATTCCTCACAAGGCACCTTCACCATCAAAGAGGCCTACAACATAAATACCGCATCACACTTGCTCCCCCAGGAACTAGTCTGGGCAAAAATTTGGTCGATCAAGAACTAGACAAAAATAATCACTTTCCTTTGGATCATTGCACATAAGGCCATCCTCACTTGGGAAAACCTCACAAAAACATGGTTTATAGGGCCCTCCATTTTCCCCATATGCAGGAAAGACTCAAAATCACAAAACCATCTGCTCATTCTATGCTCCTACAACTCACAACTCTGGGATTACTCCGCCTCTATCATGCACACCACAGATTGCAAGCGAGAAGGCCTCAGGGAAACCTTGTAAGCATAGAGGGACTCAAACTTCCAGTCTCCCATCCTAAACCGTATATGGAATCTACTTCCATGATTCATTATATGGTAGCTATGGAAAGAGAGGAACAAACAAATTTTCCTTTCGTCTCAGCTCGACTGGCAGAAAATATGGCAACACATAAATGACAACATCTAGGAAACCATTCTACTTCATCCGTGGAAAGAGGAAGACTTATCCTGTCCCCCATAAGAAAAGAGAATCTTGGACAAATGGATCATCAACTTTCACCCTCATTTTGCAAGGAAACCCAAAAATTCATAAGTAGTTTGTAGCCCTTCACACTGGTCACCTCCAACTCTGGGACTCATAAAATTAAAATTTGACGGTGCTTCCAAAGGAAAACTAGGGCCTACTAGATTTGGCGTAGTTCTTCGCAACAGTCAAGGAGGCACATTACTCATCACAATAGGTAGCATTGGGCACAACTCAAACAATGCAGCGGAGCTCTGGGGCTTAATGAAAGGACCTCAGCTTGTTAAAGACAATGGGTTTCACAATCTGATCATAGAGGGGGATTCAAAAATAATCCTAAGCCTCTTTGTAAGGATTCTCAATGGAGCGGATCCAGACAACATATCCCCCTGTTGGTGACTAACCACAGGACTCAACACCATTGCAACTCTCATTTTGCCTCACCTGGTGCTCATTCCTTCGCATGTGAGAAGGAAAGCCAACTAGGTTGCAGACCATCTAGCTAATATTGGGGTGAAACTAGAAGGACCAAATATCCTCTACACATCCCCCATCCATAGTGATCAACCCCTCTTCTAGGATTGCTTAGTTAAGTCTCTCATCATAGACAACCCCCCAGATGGGGTGATAGCGCGTTCCACACGTCCATCTAGGAATTCTGCACCCGACACCTTGCCTCATCCTATGTGACAGAACTTGTCACTCCTTTCCACCTTTATTACCCCCTCATGCCTGCTACAAAATTTCACTTCACCAAACCCTTAACTAACTGCTCCAGTGTGCTCAGAGCTGGCCTCCTATCCTTTCTATGGCGCTGGTAAAATGTTCGCTCCTCCTGTGCTCGTGCAAATTTACTCCCCTGTGTTCTTCTTATGGTGACGTCCATTCCCATTTTTGGTTCCTATCGCTCTCCTCTTCCAACAAATTTGGCTCTCAGTCGCCCCCTCTAATGCTTACCTGGTTCATTCTATTCATTTCTCCACCCCTACCTCTTGTCAGTTAGTCCATGCCTCACTAGCAAGGGAAGCCTAAGCGAGGTTCCCTCTGGTACCTGAATCACGCGGCCATGGCCAACCTACACCCTCCCTCCTTTGCCCCTATGCTCATATCCTCGCCTCCATCCTAAACACAGTCCTCACCAGAACAAATCAACCTTCCACATCTATCCTCGCCTTGGGTGTGCTGCATTGAATGGTTTGACCTCCAAGGGAACTCTCTCAGCTTTGCATCTGGACCGCTCCCCGAACTGGCCTCGACCTTGCAGTCAGTGGTGGCACGTCCCTCCTGTCCACCACCTTGCGCTCCTTCACCACCCTCGTCACCAACCTCTATGCCTTCTATGGAATATTGTAATGTGCACTCAAAATAAATCCATGTGGAGGTGTCTCATAACTAGTAGAGGCTCCAATAGGACTGCGTTTCATCCCTGGGCCTCCGGGATTCAATTTAAATTCTCCAGGACTTGGTCATCATGGTCTGGAGGAATGTTGATGACCTTCAGTTTAGACTAGAGCACTTGGACTAGTGAGCAAAGCAAATTGAATCTATGCTCTCGACTCTACTCCATTCCATGCATCCTTCAGAGTTGGGCCTTAACACCCCCGCATCTCCACTGGCAGTTCTTGTTCCATAATTCTAGGGGAATGATGAGAAGTGCGTGGTTGGAGAAGAACAGATGGACGAGGAAAAGAACAACATCATGCATGGCACACGAGCAACGGAAACCAAGGGCATGCACACCCACCAGACACCTTGAAAGTCGATAGGCATACATGTGTATACATGCATGCTTTCTTTTGATAATTGTCATTAGTTTCTGGAACGTTTGGTTTAAGATGTGGGCATTTGGTAATGTATTTTCTGTGTGTTTGTTAGTTGATAGGCCTTTCATAGGTCATCATAACAATTTTTTTGATATACAGTTTAATATTCAGTTTAAATGCTTGGATAGGCCGAATCGGTTTCCCCATGGGGCGATTCCGACAAATATGTTTAATTTTTCATATCATATTTAGTCTCTCTGTGAGTTTGAGTTGGTTTCCTTTCAAGGCAACTCAACACTCCAACAAATTGAACTTAGGATGACACTGTAATTTTTTTTTATGATAGGTAATATATAGATCTTACTTACAAAAAAAAAAAAAATGCATTCATGTGATATAATAACATGTCATGAATTATTGGTTATGAGCTAATAACCAAAGTAATAAAGGGGTATGACCTTATTATAGGAATGAATGGTGGTAAAGCTAGTAAGGTATGAGGACATGACATGGATGGATATGGAAAGGATTTAGTTCCACACAAGTGTCTAAGGAAACTTCCTAGTTATAGCTAAGGTTTGGAATGCAACCTTTTTGCTAACTGTTAAGCCCTAATATTGGCTCATTACCCCTTAATTGGGGCATATTATATTAGTAATGTTATTTTATTTATGTCGGCTATAGGCCATTAGTTGTAATTATACCTCCTAGTCTCCTATATATACCAAGGAGACATTTTCATT
>SNQJ01S0189635.1:14221-32422 GCA_010110895.2 Picea sitchensis | reverse complement strand
TTCATGTTGAATTCTTCTTGCTGGTACTTGGCTTTCATAAGCCTTTCATTATCAGCCTAGTGAATTTGGACATCCTTCTGCAAATTTTTAATAATTTTCATCATGCCCACATTTGTATCTATTTCTTATCCATGCCCATTGGAGTTCGATCCTTCAATTCCCAAATGGAAATCCATTCCTCTAACTTCATTCTCTGAATTGTAAGCATCATATGCCTCCTCCATTTCTCTGCACTATGGAACAATTCGATTCGTTTCTGACAATTGTTAACTCTGCAAAATGTGCAGTCAACTGAAATTTGTCAGGTTACTTGACTTAATAATTTTCCGGCATAACTTAAACAATCTGATTCAAAAAAAGAATATCATACTCCATTTTCAGGGGGTCTTGGTCGATCAAGAACCTCTCAGGATTCTATCTCTAAGCCCAACTCTGTTCTGCAATAATTTTCAGGCGCTAGCCCTTTTCTTCTTCAGCCCTTGGTTTGCATGTGACCATGACTATGACCAAGTGCTAATAGTTGGGCACTTATCCCGAGTCTTGAAACTTCAGGGCTCCAGAGCTTTGAAGGTTTCCCCTTTTTCCGCGCGTCACAACATCACAGAACAACGAATTTTCAAATGCGTGAAGAATGGTGGATCTATGATCCACATTCCTTGCTCCGATCTATGGTGGATAAGAGGTTAAGAACTTTGGGATTCGACGATATCTAAAGCACATCACAACAAATATTTCAGAGTGATAAATTGGAGAACTCGCGAAGTAGGGTGGATCAACGGTCCATGTCTTCCACCCATCCAACGACTGATATTTACTATGGAACTCTAGCTTCGGGGCTTCAAGGTTCCATGAATTCAGAGCTTCAGGACTTCAGAGCTTCTGGGCTTCGGGACTTCAAAGCTTCCATGCTTCAAGCTTTGATGGATTTCACATATGCACACGCCAAAACTACAGAACCACGAATCGCCGAATACTTCCAAGTCACCCCTGGTGGCATCATCCTGTCATGTTACTTCGACGCTACGAAAATTTGGGGGGTTTCTTCCTCCCATTCCATCACAAACCCTTTATTCTGGAGTGTCAAGCTCCAGACTTCATGATCTGGCGCCAAACATCCACTGTGACCATCAGGGGCCTCACCATCCATGATCTTTTGGAGATCCACGTGGTGAAATATTATAAGCGGACATGTGGCCTAATCAAACTGGTGACATGTGTCACGTTCTACTGACATTTCAATCTTCCAAAGGTCCTTAATTCACTGACATGTGGCACACATCCCATGTGTCCACATCACTTTGAGTGACGTCAACCATCCACGTCACTTCAGAACTTCGGGCTTCGACGGTTTTTACACTTGCACACTCCAATTCTCTCAAACGCCGAACTCCCAAACTTCCTTACCTTCCAGGGTCCACATAGTAAAATTGTCAACAACTAAGGTGGTGGCACGTGCATTTCTAGGAAAGGTCCACATCACCATAGGTGATGTCATCACACCACGCCACTTATTTTCTTTGACTTCGGGACTTCATGCTTCAGAAGATTTTACACTTGCACTCTCCCATTCTCCCAAACGCCAAACTTCTGAACTGATTAATCTTCTGAGGTCCACGTAATACATATGTCATGATATAAGATGGTGACACATGCCCCCCACATGTCATATTATTTTTGGTCCAACAAGGTTGTCAATAAGTACCATTTTGACTGACATGTGGCAGGACTAAGGAAGTCATGTCACCCTTGGTGACGTCATCATGCCATGTCACTTCGGGAGATTTCACCTTAGCACACCCCATTTATTCCAAACACTGAACTCCCAAACAAGATGATCTTATGACACACATATCCTTTTGACGAATAGTCTAGATTAACTTAAGACTTTGGGAGTTTGCACCTCAACACACCCTATTTCTCCCGAATGCCGAACTTTCGAATACCTTGATCTCCAGACACATGTCTCTTTCAACGAACGATCCAAATTAACTTTAGATTTCAAGGTTTTGCACCTCAACACACTCCATTTCTCCCGAACGTCGAACTCTGAACTTACGAACTTCCGTGAGATCTACGAATCAAAACCACTTGCACACAGATCTAACAGCTAAGATCCATCTTCGGCCAATCCAACGATCAATGCTTCCCACTTGGATCTACAGTGTATATCCTCTTCAGGACTTTGAAACTTCGGGCTTCGACCCCTTTTTCTCTATAACACATAAACTTCGCCGAAGTTGAGAATTCCAAAGGAGTTGCAGGTTAACCCTCCTACACCTTTCTCCATATATGACAGTTGTGAAGGATCCTCCTCCTCTTGAAAAGATCCCACGAACCAACACCATAGTCATTGTGGTTTCTTTCTCTGTGGCCATTTCTTAAACCGTTATACCTCCTACGCTTCTGAACATAGTGCAAGTGTTCTCTCAATGCCCTTATGGCACTCTGTTCATCAAAATTCTCTGAACTTTTTACTCTGAATTCCTCATTCGTGGCCTATCCAGGTTCAGTGTTGAAACCATAGATTTGATACCAATTTGTTATGTCCCCAGCCACCAACAGGCCGGGAAAAATCACTCATACTACATCTCTCTTCTCTGAAAACGTTCTGTGACATACCTAACCACCAACAGGCTGGGCAACATCACTCATATAGAGCTCTTTTGTGGAAAATTCACATATAATTTTAATAGGAAATAAAAGAGATAATATGGAAACAACATGAAAGAAAAAATCATGATATTATTACAAGAAACACATACATGCATAAAATTACATCATTTAATCAGTAAGCACAAAAACTATTACTTATCTGTTAATTACAGTACACCAACTGCGTGCAGACCTTCCATGAACCTCCCATCCTTAGACAATGCTTCTTATCATGCTCAACAGTGGGTCATCCCTGAGATGGGACTAAACTCCACCGAGTAAGGGATTCCTAAGCTTTGGCAAGGAAAATAGTTAAGTCACACATATTAACATGAAGAATTTTCTCCCAGGAGCCAATTCACACTAACAACCTACAACCTATCATTCCCCACATGCCCGTCCCACCCCAAGAAGTGTGCTCCCTCTATTCTCAACAGTCCTTTGGCTTCCCCACTTCCCTTCTAGGGCTTAAGCAATAGACCAGACAAGAATTCTTAGAGCACTATAGCTGTCGTTGGGCTCCCTCTTGGAAAATCACTTCCCCAACAACCTCTCTCACATGGAGAGAGTTGCTTACATGCCTGACAACCTGCTTCTTCAGTCCATGGGCCTGATAACCTACCTCTTCAAACCAGCTTCTAAGTCAAATCGAGTAAGGGTGATGGCATCAACAAAGCTTGATATAGAATAGATGATGGAAGAAATCCATGCTTAGTCAAGGAACTACGTTGACAACAACATAAAACAATTAAGACACAGTACAGGCTCAGGAAAAGTACATTAGAGACATGCTTCACAGGAAAAGTACATGATATCTTCATGGGTTTCAAAGGTTTCATAGGCCAAAAATGGAGGAAAAAGGCTAGCTACATGTAGGCTCTCTGTCTGAGTGCATGCATGAGTGGGGAGCCTAGAAATAATGGTTCTATGAACCCCCACAACAATGTATTTTCCCACATAAATATGCATGCACCTAGGTTGACACATGGATCACCTAATCAAATGGGTGACATGTGTCACGTTCTAACTGACATTTCAATCTTCCAAAGGTCCTTAATTCACTGACATGTGGCACACATCCCATGTGTCCACGTCACTTTGAGTGACGTCAAAAATCCATGTCACTTCAGAACTTTGGGCTTCAATGGTTTTTACACTTGCACACTCCAATTCTCTCGAACGCCGAACTCTCAAACTTCCTTACCTTCTAGGGTCCACATAGTACAACTGTCAACAACTAAGGTGGTGTCACATGCATGTCTAGAAAAGGTCCACATCACCATAGGTGATGTCATCATGCCACGCCACTTCGTTTCTTTGACTTTGGGACTTCGGGCTTCGGAAGATTTTACACTTGCACTCTCCCATTCTCCCGAACGTCGAACTCCTGAAACTATTAACCTTCCAAGGTCCACGTAATACATATGTCATCATATAAGATGGTGACACATGCCCCCCACGTGTCAGATTATTTTTGGTCCAACAAGTTCATCAATAAGTACCATTCTGACTGACACGTAGTAGGACTAAGGAATTCCATGTCACCCTGGGTGACATCATCATGCCACGCCACTTCAGGATATTTCACCTTAGCACACCTCGTTTCTCCCAAACAATGAACTCCCAAACAAGCTGATCTTATGACACATGTCTCCTTTTAACGAATAGTCTGGATCAAATTCGGACTTTGGGACTTCGGGAGTTTGCACCTCAACACACCCTGTTTCTCTCGAACGTTGAACTTCTGAATACCTTGATCTATAGACACGTGTCTCTTTCAACGACTGGTCTAGATTAACTTGAGACTTCAAAATTTTTCACCTCAACACACTCCATTTCTCCCAAACACCGAACTCTGAACTTACGAACTTCTATGAGATATACGACTCACAACCACTTGCACTCATATTTGACAACTGAGATCTGTCTTCGGCCGATCCAACGGTAAACATTTCCCCCCCAGATCTACAATGTATATCCTCTTCAGGAATTCATAACTTCAGGCTTCGACCCCTTTTTCTCTATAACACATAAACTTCACCGAAGTCGATAATTCCAAAGGACATGCAATTTAACCCTCTTGCACCTTTCTCCATATATGACGGTTGTGAAGGATCCATGTCCTCCTGAAAATATCCCACTAACCAACACCATAGTCATTGTGGTTTCTTTCTCTGTGGCCATTTCTTAAACCGTTATACCTCCTGAGCTTCTGAACACAGTCCAAGTGTTCTCTCAATGCCCTTCTGGCACTCTGTTCATCAAAATTCTCTAGAATTTTTACTCTGAATTCCTTGTTCGTGGTCCATCCAGGTTTAGTGTTGAAACCATAGCTCTGATACCAATTTGTTACGTCCCCAACCACCAACAGGCCGAAAAAAATCACTCATACTACATCTCTCTTCTCTGAAACCATTTTGTGACATACCCAACCACCAACAGGCCGGACAACATCACTCATACATAGCTCTTTTGCGGAAAATTCACATATATTTTTAACAGGAAATAAAAGAGATAATATGGAAACAACATGCAAACAAAACTCATGATATTATTACAAGAATCACATACATTCACATAATTGCATCATTTAATCATTAAGCACAAAAACTATTACTTATTTGTTAATTACAATACACCAACTACGTACAGACCTTCCAAAAACCTCCCATCCTTAGACCATGCTGCTTATCATGCTTAGCAGTGGGTAATTCCCGAGCTGGGACTAAACTCCACCGGGTAATGGATTCCTAAGATTTGGTAAGGACAACATGTAAGTCACACATATCAACATGAAGGATTTTCTCCTAGGAACCAATTCACACTAACAACCTATAACCTCTCATTCCCCACATGCCTGTCCCACCCCAAGAAGTGTGCCCCTTCTATGCTCAACAGTCCTTCGACTACCCCACTTCCCTTCCATGGCTTAAGCAACAGACCAAAAAAGAATTCATAGAGAACTATAGCTGTCGTTGGTCTCCCTCTGGGAAAATCACTTCCCCAACAACCTCTCTCACCTGGAGAGAATTGCTTATAGGCCTGACAACCTGCTTCTTGAGTCCATGAGCCTGACAACCCGCCTCTTCAAACTAGCTCCTAATTCAAATTGAGTAAGGGTGATTGAAACAACAAATCTTGGTATAGAATAGATGATGGAAGAAATCCATGCTCAGTCAAGGAACTACGTTGACAACAACAAAAAACCGTTAAGACATGGTACATGCTTAGGAAAAGTACATTAGAGTCGTGCTTCATAGGAAAAGTACGAGATAACTTCACGGGTTTATTGGTTTCAAAGGTTGCATAGGCCAACAATGGAGGAAAAAGGCTGGCTGCATGAAGGCTCTCTATCTGAGTGCATGAGTGAATGGGGATCCTAGCAAGAATGGTTCTGCGAACCCCCACAACAATGGATTTTCCCACATAAATATGCATGTGCCCAGGTTGACACATGGATCTCCTGGGAGCTCGTTCCTATCCACTTGGAGTCCGTTCCTTCCCCAAAGGAACTTAGGATAACAGGTTTTTAATTCCCAAACCTTAGTTTTTAGGAAAATACATTATAATATTCCCCTTGGGTTAAGTCCTCAAGCTTAGCCCCTTTTTCCTATCCTCTTAGCCCCTTCCCTTTCTCTACCCAGTGGAGCTGAGTCCCCCATAAATCTTTCTTCGTGGTTGGTCTACACACAATGATGTAATTTTATTAATGATATGAGTGTTTACATATACAAAAATATTCTCACTATCCTTAAGAATCTAGGCTCTTCGGCCTAATAAACACATAATTATTCCAACTTATAAACACTTGGCTCACCAACCTATAAACATAATTACAATTCAGCAGGGGCTCGGCCTTGGGGTGTTACAGGGGAGTTGTAGCTTCCCTCAGGTTGTAGCCTAAAAATAGGAAGTCAGAGCCTCCTTCTAGTTGGAGCTGGAGAATTGGAATTTGGTGCTTGAATGTAATTCTTAAATACATATAAGAACAAAATTTTGTGGTTTTCTCGTGCATTGGGTTTCCACGTAAAATACTGGTGTACTGTGCATTGTATGGATGTGTTTATTATTTTTTATTATGCACTGATGTATGCTAATGCTATATGATGAAATCAAATATTAATGATGAACTGATGAACATTGTTGAATAAGGTAAAGTAATATACATTGTGGTTAAAAGGATTAATAAGTGGTATAAATTGCTCATTACTGGTTCACCCCCCTTAATAAAACAACATGTGCAAGGTAGGACAACAAATTCATGTGATTTTGAGATATACTAAGGGTATGGATGACATGAAAAGTCAAGAGTTCTAAGGAGTGGCCAACACAAGATTTATACTTCCTTTGAACAAAAGCATTAGACATATGGGCAACTCAAGAATCATATACTTAACACTGATCATTGACAAAAGATTGTGACATGGGAGGAATAAAAAAACTCTCCATAGGGGCTAGAAGAATGACCAGCCGGAGGAGTAAACTCTAAGTAACGAGCTTAGATTCCTAATGTCATGCTAAACCTAAACCTTGGATGAAAATGGACTCAAGATTTTGTGCTCTGTTCAAAGGCGACACAACTGCTGTTGATAAGAGATAATATCCTTTTCCGACCCGTCTTTTTTTTTTGTTTTTTTCATAGTGAAATAAACACTATGATATAGGAGAGGAAACAAGTGTTGTGGGTAATAAACTGGTTCTGAGCAATGGAACATACCTATGCTGAATGCAGGGAAGTGCATGCAAGACATGGACACTCGAGGGGATGTTTCCTCTACGGGTAAAGGGATGTCAAGCTGCAAAGGATATATAGAAGGAAGTGCTTGGATAATGATGAGAATTGATGGGGAAAAAGGGCTTATAACGAGAAATCAAGAGTCGACAATAGGCTCAACAATGCAACAAGAATAATGAGATGCAATTTCAACTTAACTCCAAAATGTCCTTTTTCATAGATTTAGTCCCCTAGGCTTGAAAAAGTATAAAATAATACCTAGAAGAACTCTTCTAGCCAATGGTGACCAGAGTATTCCTTTTTCGTAAATAGTCTTTTTGGTCTAGAAAAGGGTTAAAATTATACCAAAATATACATCCTTTCAAATCCATTTAACGAGTGTGAAAGAAACAAGTTCACTCGACAATCTTTTCATTTTTAAGGAGTCTTGAAAAGAGCTTAACTAAGACTGTAGGATGTCGTTCTAAGCAACATATCATGGGGGACTCTAGGACTCCCATCAAGTTCTTCTGTTGAAATCCAGTAGCTCACTAGTATCTGACACAAGCTTGGAATAACCAAGAACTTTCCAGGCCAAGGAGGATAAAGTACTTGCAAAGGATCCTTCATATACCATATATCGACGAACGCCCATTATTTGGAAGGGTGAAAAAGAAGGAAATCGACACTCTACAAGATCATTCCAATCAAAGGAAACCATCCTAGGACTTGGAGGGAGCATACTTGGAGAGAGTGGAATTCTCCCTTATTTAGAAGGTACAGAACTAGAAATGCTAAGGACATGGTCGAAAGATGCATCGCTACCCAAAAGAAGAGTGGGATTGGCCAAAGATTGCATTGGAAATGTCACTTCCTTATACTTGTCTCTCTCCAAGAGAAGAGTGGGATCGACTGAATATTGCATCGGGAAGACCACTTCTTCAACCATTGGTTGAATGGCATGCAAGACAACATGGTCAATATACACATCACTCCCTAAAACAAGAGTGGTGTTGGCCAAATATTGCATTGACACAACCAGTGATTGAAGATGATGCAAAACAACATGGTCAAGAGACACATCACTCCCCAAAAAAGGAGTGGTGTCGGCTAATTATTGCATCAACATGAATGCTGGTTGAACAGGATGCGAGACAACATGGTCAAGAGATGCATCACTCCCAAAAAAAGGAGTGGTGTCCACCGAATATTTCTTCAACATGACCGTTGTATCAACCAAAGAAGGCTTAGATTGTTGGGAAACCAAAGACAACTTAGAACCCGAAGGGCCACTAGACAAGGACTGTGCTTCTCGTACCAATGCAATAGCAGGGCTCACACGAGTCAGGTAATATCCTTTGAAAAGTCTACAAAATAACTTAGGCTTACATCCTATACATCTAGGCTTCTCAATTGTATAAATGGATGAGATGTAAGAAGTAGAAGAACCACCCATTTGAGCACTCGATCCTGGAAAAGAGAAGATATGATTGGGTCCAGAGGAAGGAGGATTCCAACCTCCTACCATAGGAGTTGGTTGAGATATATGAACCCCACCAAATGAAAAAGGAGAATAAGGAGGCATCATGCCCCCAAACCCAAAACTAAGATTTACATAAGACGACGAAACAGAGGATGACAAGTGTGAAGTCATGTTTGGTATACCAAAAGAGAAAGGATTAGAGGCCCAAGGCATTCACTGATGACTATGATTTGGAATACTACTCGAAAATACAAAAAGATTCATCCCCATGGATTGAGCAGAGGCCATGGGCTAGGTAGTGCTAACTGAGGGAGTCACAGGGGCTCCACAAACCATAGAAGTTAAAAACTCACGACGCAATACAAAATCATAAGGCCAACGAATAATCAAAGAGCACACTCCTAAATAAATAAAAAGGCCAATGCACACAAACAAGATATAATGGTTGAAAGGGACATATCGAACTAAAGTAGGTATGCCTCGCCCAAGAGGGTCCCGAGACTCCACAAAAATAGAGTGGAGGTGTCAAAATCAGTTATAAGGACCCACATAGGATTCACAATACATTCGGTCATATCCCTCTGGAGAGGAAATCCTCCATAAAGTATGTGTGATGTCCAATCCCTATCTAACTCATGGTACCTACAGAATAATCCCTGCAAGAAAACTATGCGGTTACTTAGGTCAAGCAACTAGAGTCACCACGATATAACCAATGCGCAGGTGAACAGTCACAAGTCCGGTCCACCATATGGGCAGGGTAGAAAAGACAAAAATATTTAAAGAACCACCTCTCAAAGAGGTAAAGGCACTAGCGAGAACCCTAAATACAAATATAACCCCATAAATATCTTTGACACTAGGAAGGTATTAGAGGGATATCTCTGCAACCAACTTTGTGCAACCTCATGCTTAACTTCGGTGTGAGCAGAGCCTCCCAAGGAAACCAATTATATAATGGGTTTCAACAATCCCTGGTCAGACACATACGTTGAGTTTTATAACCTTGGATAACTTTACTCACATAATCCTATTCCAAGGCCCTAGGTCCTATACTTGTTTGTGTACCCTGAAAAATAAAATCATTTCTAATAAATTTTAATTATTCAACGTTAATTTCAATGGCTTCTGCTTACTTAAGAGGTGTGATCATGAAATTGATGGTATGCCGACTCAACATAAAAAAATAAAATATAAAAACACTGCTAATGACTAGTCTTGATTTTCAATGAGATGGTATGCTTTGAAATGCTGCTTCCAAAATGCAATATCTACAATTTTAATGAAGTGAAATATTTCCTAATATGCCAAAACTAATGTAAGGCATCCAAAAGTGAAAATTCCATAAGTAAAATGCAAGAAAGCGATTTTTTTTTTGTATTTTCGATATAATGAAAATAAAATGCAAGCACTGAATAACAACCTCACAGGTAGAACCTACTGCAAGCAAAACAAGACAAGCCAAGCATGATACCATGAGGTAACTACCCAAACCAGTGTCCAGGGTAAACAAAAATAAGGACAAATATTCCACCCAATAATTAACCAATAAAGATGCTTCCTATCACTCTGTAGGCACTTAACAGTCAAAATAGGGACCCAAGAAGTCTCAAAAACCATCAAAACTCACCCAACAAACACAAAACTTAGCCAAAACGAATAAATAGATAGTGTACGTACCCTAAAGGAAGACAACTCGTGTATGTATGCACCCTAAAGAAAGACAACTCATGTATGTATGTGCCCTGCCAAGGGAAAGCCCACATATGTCAAGGAAGACACTGCCTGGGCAAGGGTTAAGCCAATAAACTCAGAAATAATGCAAAATATAAGCTGTCAAGAAACAAGTGCCATAGAAAATTAGGCAAATAGAGATAAAATCAAGGAGACAAACACCCAATTCCCCAAAAATGAGATCTCCCTAGTGGAGTCGCCAATTCTGTTACGAGGAAAATATCTTTATGGCTAGGGGAAAACCATAAAAGATGGAACAACACCCATAAATCAACTCTAATCTCAAGTATTCTATATAAATGAAATGATAACAAGAAAAGGCTAGAATCCTACCTCGTCCGGACGTCCAAAGAAGACCACTATTGAGCTCATGACCCAAAGATTTATACCTGCAACTTGTCCTCAACAACCAAGATATGCAAGCATATGGTAATGATATATAATGTTAGCATATAAATTAGCATAATCCATTAACATACATAACAAATAATCCCATGGAAAGTAATAAAAATATTTTCAAGATATCAATTGGATGAGAAAATAGTATTTCTATTAATACAATCAACGGAAGTACATATGTGACAAACTTATGTAACAACACATATCATAACTAAGAAACTAAGTCTCTCCAGTTGGGCCTCCACCACTTCAATCCTCCACAAAGGCAAGCTCACAAGTAGGATTCAATTAATTTCTCCAACACAAGATAGGAAGAGCTTGGGGGTTGAACACAAGAAGTTCATACTTTCAAGGACAAAGGGATGAAGACTCAATTGAGGTGAAATTTCTCCAGAGTGTATTTTCTCTCGATGATGAATTCAATATTGGATCCCTTCAAGGCTTGTATATGTATCAATTTATAGCCTCCAAATGGAATTGAAGGGCCGAGTCAGAGTGTTTCCAATATATGGAAGGTCAAGGATCATGGATCTCGTAACATGGCATGGAAACCCGACACATTTTTTATTTTTTGAGCACCAAACTTGATGTACGTGAGATGTAATGGAGCATCTCGCATACGTATGAGATATGTATAACTGGCAGGTCATGTACATGTACAAAAATGTGTATTTTTAGTTTTGGAGTGATAAACAAAGGGGAAATGAAGTCTGCAGAGGGAAATGGAAGCCTATCAAATCAATATGGTTGGAGTGTGGAAAAATATGCTATAACATATGGGCATACTAGACTACCATGAAGCGATTAAATAGGTACACCCCATTCCAACTGGTATATGTCCGAGAAGAAGTTGTGCCAACTGAGTTTCTCGCCCCAAGTCTATTCATTGAACAAGCTACCAAGATGACTGAGGAGGAATCCATTGCTACATGGGTGGAGGAATTGATGGAACTTGAGGAAGCTAGGTTCTTAGCATATTTTCATCAGACTGTGGAGAAATCCTGACAAAAATCCTGACATGATTGACATATAAATCATAACTCATTTGCACAGGGTGATTTCATGCTCTTATATGACAACAAGTATCAGAAACATCCAAGAAAGATCCAAAAGCACTGGCTTGGTCCTTTTGTAGTTGCGTAAATCTGGTGTTGTCAAATTAGTGCAACTTGATGGAGTTCTTCGACTTGGATGGGTGAATGGTGCACACGTGAATCCCTACATCTCTATTGAATAATTACAGTTTAATTATGCTCCTGGTTTCGAGAGTGGGTTAATACGTAGGATTTCCATTTATGTATCTATTTTACATTCTGTCAATACATGGTGACATGTTCTGTGTTTACGTGTATTATTGCTTCATTGTCCTATCCAAGTTATCTAGCTTGGATATTCACTTTGTGGTTGGGGAGGTTGCAGTCACATCCTCTCATACTTAATGATGCTAAAGTTTGAATATTGTGCTCTTGTTTCATTATGTGGGTCGTTAAAAGCCGTTAGTACCTTTTTACCCATCATTACATCTCTGTTGTCACCATCACTTAAATTTTAACAACTTTCCACCTTTTTCCTATTAATCGCTCGCCTACTCATTACTTTCTCGAGTTGATCTACTATCCTATTACCAACTTTTTGATTATGCATTTAGTTATGCAAATGAAGTTGTAGATTTTTCTGCATTCGAGAGATTACATTGACATTAATGCCTGCTACAATCACCTTCCAACATTCGACCTATGGCTGTCACGTCACTTTCCGTGTATGGAATATAAAATTTCCTTTGCTTGACAGGAAAAATTGGATTGTTCTGTCATCAACAATGCAAGTATCCTCTCCCATGAGCCCAAAACATATGGAAAAGCCATGCAAGGACAAACAAAGGTAAAAGGGAATATATTTCATATGGGTGATGGATACGTTGACACTCCGAAACAACAGTTGGGAAATTTTCGTTGTACAATACGATGGTTGGGCTCATGTCCCAATATATTTTGTACCATTATTTATCGCTGAGAGAGGCCATGAACCGTTTCCTAGACACACACAATCACACAAACCTCGAGGTCTTTGCAGATTTGACTGTGTGCGAAAAATCCTTTCAAACTTGTTATCACTGAAATTTCGTCCACAACATTGCACACAAATGGTTACATAAATACAACAATTCCAAGCAACAATTGGTTCACCTACAACACCAAAATGCATTTCAAATGATAAAAAACTATACAATTGGGAAAAAATTGACATGCACAAACTCACTAAAGGAAGCACGTGGGCCAACAAAGCCCACAGAGCGCACAATGTGCCATATGGGAAACTGTGTACGATAAAAGCCGCTCACTCCTATGAACAATGAATTTATGGTTCTTGTCAGCCCCTCAACCACTTATGGACCAGCTCCCAACTTGATTTGACCTTCAGATCTGAGAAAAATCTGAATGGGGGGCTGGTCAAGGATCAAAGGGTGCCCTAAAGGGCCCCTTTCTCACACTAAGAACCAATTGAATATTGCCTTGAATAAATGATATAAATGGAGGCCATGGTTGAACTAAGAATTTAATATTTTCATAGTATTGTTATGTTGCCTCAATCCTCCCTTGAGAATCCTCTATTCTCCTTGGAGCATTCTATCACCATTGCAATAGGCCATTCCACTCACCTCTTGAGGGAATAGGCATGAATTCTTCATCATTTGCCATTTTTTCTACCATTGTACGAAGAGATCTCCATTAGGGAACTCAAGAGCACTCTCAAGGAGGAAGAAGTGACCCATAAGTCCTCATTTTTCTCTATGGTGTTTTTCCAACTAATATAGTTATCCATTGGTGGCATAATCTTGGTCATTGGTTGATTGTTTTTGGTTCTAAGTTTCTTATGCATTCTATTTTTTATTTCCTTAGTTTTTTTAGTTTGTTTACTTTTTTATTTCATGTGTTTGGCTTGTTTAGTCCATGCACTAACCTATGTCTTGTCTAGAAGGCCCAACTAGACATGCAAGTGTCATTCTTTTTCTCACCCAAGTGACAAAAAATACACAACAGATTGGTGACCATACTGGGGAAAGGTATCAATTTCCACCCTATTTGGGATTAGAGAGAATTTCTGTTTAATCCATTTGTCTTGCAGGTACCAAAATTAGCCTATCCTTTCCTGTCAAAATCCAAATTCAGAGCTGAAGGAGGAGAATTTTACTCAAATGTTTTTCCCTCGATGCGTATCAGAATGTGCGTGGGTATTCCAGCCCATAAACACACACTCAATGCACTGTGCACCCAAACGGATTATTTTCTCTATGCAATCTGCACACTCTGTGCCCAAAAGGCTTCTGTTCTTTGCACATTTTGGGCACTGTGCGCCCACTACACCTTTGTCAGAATTGTAACCCGCACACATTTCCAGAGTTTCAAAATTGTAAGGGTTTTGTGATAATTTGAAGGCGCTTAGACTTCAATTTTTTACTTTCATGCAATTTGTAAATGCACTCCACTTAGACTCCTTTCCTATACGAAAGGTTAGCTAAACATAGGCACTTAGGGGGTAAAAAGAACCACATATTCTCCTCTTTTTCTTTGGTATCCACATGGATGGCTTGTTTGGTTTGTAGAAATTAAGTTGAGATTATTGCTATCACAAATAAAACACTTACATTGGGACCCAAAATCAACTTTTATCATTGAGCATGCTCTTCTTTCACACCATAGAGCGATCTAGAGAATCATAAAGGTGATTAATGGGACATTTTATCTCCCTTAACAAAAATCTTTAGGAGAGGACAAAGCCCCCCCAGGGCTCCTCTTAGTTTCATTTTTGAGATCATCTTAAAGTTGTAAGGGCCCATACATGCCCACATGTTCCAAACTTAGGATAGTTTCTTGAAATTGCTTTCTTAGTTTCCATCACTAGGAGAGTTTAAAGATCGAAGTAACGGGCCCATAGATGCCCACATGCTTGCAATCTAGGATAGTTTTCAAGATTTCTTAGTGTAGACAACAATAGGGATTTTAAAGGATTGGTAAGGACCCATATGTCCACATGATATTTCTTTAGGGATTTTAAAATTCCACAAGATTGTACCAATGACACTTAGTAAGGTAGGTAATAAAGATTTGTAAGGACCATAAGAAGTCCACATGTTGGAAACTCACACCTAATTTATTAAAATCTTGGAACATTTTTTCAATTTCTCACACACTAATCTAGGTGGATATCAGTGGCTACCCACCTTTTCCAACTGGCTCAAAACAATTTTCTAGCAATTTTGGCAATTTACTATTTTTAGCAGTTTTTAACTTCCGGGGCCATTTTGAGGGCCCAAATGAAGGTTTTTCAATATAGAGTTTCTTAATGATATTTGAAGGCATCATTGAACCCCCAAAATGAATCTCCTCAACAATACCTTTCCAACGAGCTATCACACACCTAAAACAAAGATCGTATGCAAAAGTTACGACCCCGGAAAGTTGATATACTCACTTACCCAAACGAGGCCCACATGAAGTTTGGTGCTTCATCTCCTAGGGTTAGGTTTTTGGATGTCTAGGGTTTTTTAGAATTCCTGTTTATTGTAAAAAGGCCTTCAGAGTCTCATTGTAACCATCTTCTTGCGAATTCGAGTAGCCGTCACATCTCTTCTCAGAGATAAGCTGCCACCATTCTAGCAAGTCTTTCACTCTGTATTTTTATAGTCTCTGTACATTTATTTCATTAATAGAAATCATGTATTACTGTATATTTGTGTTTATGGTTGCATCTCTGATACATTTATGTTATCTTATTGAATATCTATGATATCTCTATGCATTTCTTTATTATATCTCCACTCGCATTTCATGCCGAAAATAATCCAGATCAGTGGTATCAGAGCAGGCTGCTCTTGATCATTTTTTCAGTGCATGTCCCCGATGACGTCCAAGTATAGAAAGTTGGGTCTCGAGATTGTCTCTCTTGAAGACAATTTCTCTCGCACACCCAAGAAACCCTCAATGGCGGAAGAAAATAAAAATGACGGAGCATACGATCCTATCAATCTGTTGCTTGAGCAAGCTCTAACGCAATAGAGGGACGAAATGATGGAGAATTTTTCCCACATCCTTCAACACCTATCGATAAAAGTAGGCACATCTTCATCAAGAGGCCACTTTGGAGGAACCTCACCTTTCAAGGTACAAGTTAGTTTTGATATTTCTGTATTTGAAGGACAGGTAGATGCAGAAGCCCTAGAAAAATGGTTAACTCTGCTAGAAGGTAATTTCTCTGTTCACAATTTTTCCGACAAAGAAAATATCACCTTTTCACTCCTTAAATCCCTCCCTCATGCCAAACATTGGTGGGAAACTTACTCGGAGAAAAGTTCCATAGAGGAGTCTGGAATATACGGGGTTGATTCCACTTGGGATTTTTTTGTGGATGCGGTAAAGGAACAGTATTACCCTGTTGGAAACTATGAGGACCAATACATGAGATGGACCACACTGCGACAAGAGAGGGGACAAGAAGTTCCAGAGTTCATCAATACCTTCCATACCTTGTGCACAAGGTTGGGTATCAAATACTCCGAGTGACATTTGGTTCTGAAATACCGTGGGGCCCTACATAGATACATCCAGACTGAAATGGATTTTCTAGACATCTCATCACTCAGTGATGCTTATCGATACGCTGTTAAAATCGAGCAGAAATTTAAGAACCAGAACAAATGGGAATTTGGGTCTGCAAATCCACAACAACTGAAGTATGACAAAAATGACCCTAACAAACAACCTCCTAAAAACCAGTCCAAGACATAGGAAAAGAAGGGTCATGGGAAGATAAAGAAGGACACCGAAAAATGGCGTGAGTTCCACAAAAGCCCCTGGCACAACACTGGTGAATTCTGCTCAAAACAGTAATTGGTGGCTGAGATCAAAGACAAAGAGCCGAACCCTTATTCAGAATATGATTATGAAAATAATGGTAAAGGACATATCATTGACATGGACCCCACTGCTATTATCACGACCACAACAATTCAACCAAAAGAACCAACAGATCCTGAAGAGGGGGAGCACCTTTTTCATTCACAGATGTGGGTGAAGGGGACCCTGCTGCATTTTATTGTTGATAGAGGAAGCCAAAAGAACCTCATCTCAATATAGGTCATCAAATAGTTTGGATTGTTGACAACACCACACCCACAACCATACAACATTGGATGGCTTCACCAAGGAAGAGATCTCCATGTCAGCCAACAATGTCGATTGTCATACAGCATCCAACCCTTCAAGGATGAGGTATTATGTGATGTTTCCCCACTGCATGTCTGTGATGTTCTCTTGGGCCAACCATATATGTGGAAGCACCATGTTGTTTATGAGTCTCGACTCCGCTGTGTCATTGTTTCTCTGGGGGGTCATCTCTATAAAATACCAAAGGTAGTTCCAACTACTTTTCCACCTAAAAAGTGTTGCAAGGTAGTATCTCATACTACAAAATTTAGCTTCTTCACAATCTGTTCAAAAGGAGAACAGAAGGACACTACAACCACTACAGCCTCGCCCCAAGCACCTTCTATCAAACATAAGCAAGTAAAAAAGGTTGCAGAAAAGCACAAATAATCCTTCTACACATCGTCCTCTCATGTAGCTTGACTTATTGAACAACCTCAGCCTCAACAGGCTCGTGACAAACTTCCACAAACTAAGAAGCGCGACGTCTCCAACAAGGCAAGAAACTCACCAAGATGCAGATTTAGAAAACGCTTTTCCCTCTCCCCTGGGAACTCAATGAAATGGAGACCATTTCTTCCTAAGGAGGGAGGATTGATCTAGGTGGATATCGGTGGCCACCCACCTTTTTCGACTGGCTCAAAACAATTTTCTGGCAATTTTGGCAATTTACTATTTTTAGCAGTTTTTAACTTTCAGGGCCATTTTGAGGGCCCAAATGAAGGTTTTTCGAGATCAAGGTTCTCAATGATAGCTGAAGGCATAATTGAGCCCCCAAAATGAATTTCCTCAACAATACCTTTCCAACGAGCTATCACATTCCTAAAACAGAGATCATATGCAAAATTTACGACCCCAAGAAGTTGATGTACTCACTTACCCAAACAGGGCCCACATGACTTTTGGTGCTTCATCTCCTAGGGTTAGGTTTTTGGATGTCTAGGGTTTTTGGCATTCCTGTTTATTGTAAAAATTCTTTCAGAGCCTCATTGTAACCATCTTCTTGCGAATGCGAG
>SNQJ01S0189634.1:0-18373 GCA_010110895.2 Picea sitchensis | reverse complement strand
TCATTTCCCCGAACCCTCAGATCAATTGACACCTGTCCCCCTTAAGATATATGGCTCATGTTCACTTCAGGCTTCGGGACTTAGGGAAAATCAAATCTCAAACCTAGGCTTCCTCCATGTGCTTCTCCCCGAAGCTAGGGATATGATGATGCATGACCCTCTTGGATCGACGACTGATATGATTTCGAGTCTCCAAACTTAGAAAATCTCAAATTTCAAAACTCTTCCTTCGAAGTTCATGGACTTCTGCTGCATGTCCCCACTGATGGATGACTCATATTACTTCAGGACCTTTAATACTTCAGGGCTTCTGGTGATACTTCTACCAAGATCAATAGTCCTCGATTATTTCAGGAATTCAAGATTTGTCTCTTCGACACTCTTCAACACATAGCTTTCTCAATCCTCTGAAGTAAATATTCCAAAGTGTGGGATATAATGACGCATGGTCCTCATAGGTTGACGGTTGAGATATTTTCGTTGCTTCGAGACTTCAGAAACTTTGTGCACTTATCACTTCAAAAATCCCAAATCCCATTTCCACGAACCCTCGGATCGGTTGCCACCTATCCCCCTTTAAGATATACAACTCATGCTCACTTAGGTCTTCGGGACTTCGTACTTTTTCTTCGACGCTATACTTGGTGCAATTTTGAGGTTTCGAAAACCCACAAGACACTAATCTGAACTCCACGAAGGATCCCCATCGGTGAAAACTGAACCCGCATGTTTCTTTCATTTCAATCCTGAAATGGACTATTATAAAGGCCATGATTGATGTCTATGGTTGTGGCCTATGTGAAAAAGGACTTGGGTNCGAACCCTCGGATCGGTTGCCACCTATCCCCCTTTAAGATATACAACTCATGCTCACTTAGGTCTTCGGGACTTCGTACTTTTTCTTCGATGCTATACTTGGTGCAATTTTGAGGTTTTGAAAACCCACGAGACACTAATCTGAACTCCACGAAGGATCCCCATCGGTGAAAACTGAACCCGCATGTTTCTTTCATTTCAATCCTGAAATGGACTATTATAAAGGCCATGATTGATGTCTATGGTTGTGGCCTATGTGAAAAAGGACTTGGGTGACTTGTTGTGGGTTGGGAAAATAGATGGACTAGAGACTGAAACAAAAAAGGCGATTTTTCATCCTTCTGGAAAAACAAAAAGGCTTCAAGCCAAAAATTCTTTCGAGTAAGACATCAAGAGAAACCAAGTTGCTTAAAACAAAAAGGGGCAAACAAAAAACTGATTTTAACAGTCGAAAGGGAAAAAATTTAAGACTTTTCCTACGAAAAGGAGAGAGAGATAGGGAAAGGATACATGCCTGAGTATTGCCAAAACACACACACAAATATTGACAACTATATGTGATAACATTTGGCTCCATAGGGGATGGCATGCTCCCTGTGAGCTGCCAAGAACACGCAGTTCCAGTGCCTTAGCTTTGGGTTATGGAGTCTCTTATTAAAAAAAATGAAAAGAAAGTGGTGTTTACAATGGTGGGATGCCAAACATGGCTTAAAAAAAATATTTTTTTCAGAAAATGCACATTGATAGGGCCACGTAAAACTTCAGAATCCTCCAAGTTCTGCAATTTATAAGTGTTGTTCAAAAATACCTCAAAAATCTTGAAGGGACCGATCCATATGGTTTCAAATTTACCATGTTTTCCTTTGTATTGATTGGGTGCATCCCATTTGATCACCAAATCCCCCAGCTGGAAATCCCCCTTGCTTGTATTTTTGTCAAAGTCTCACTTTATCTTCTGCTAATGATCATGTGCCTTATCCAACAGTTGCTCCCTATTCTGCTGCACTTTTACTAGCTGTAGTATCCTCTTGATCATATCATCAGGTTCCCCTTGATAGTCCTGGAAGAATTTTTCCAGAAGAAAAGAAAGTTGGGCAGGAAAAATAGCCTCAACCCCATACACCAGTTGAAAAGGAGAAATTCCCGGTGACCTCTTGTTTGTAACTCTGTCAACCCATAATGAAAATTTTATCTTCGAATCCCAGGCTTTCTTGTTGTCTTCTAACAACTTATTGATGATATTTATGAGGCTCTTGTTAGAAGACTTTGCTAAACCATTTCCCTGATGCTAGTAGCGAGTAGAATGGAATATTGTGATCCCATACTACTCACATAAATTAATTAATGGCTCAGCTCTGAAATAAGCATCATTGTCTGTAACAATCCTATTTGGACAACCAAATATGGACATGATGTCTTCAAGGAAACTTATGATCACCTTGTGAGAGGCACTCCTTGTAGGGATGGCTTCTATCCATTTGGTAAAATAGTCAGTGGCRGTCAAAATCCACTTGTGTTGGCCACTTGAGGCTAGGTGTATCTCTCCAATGAAGTCGAGACCCCACTACTAAAAAGGTCCAGAAACCACTACAGGTTTCAAAGAAAAATATTTGAGTTGTTGCTTTCCAACAAACTTTTGACACTTGGTGCAAGCTCTAATATTTGCACAAACATCAGTAAAAAGGTTGGGCCAGAAATAACCAACTCCAAGGATATTATAAGCCGTGGTCCTCCAAAAATGATGTCCCCCACATGAGATGTCATGAAAATAAGTCATAGCTCTTTGGGCTTCTTGTGGCTTTAGAAATCTCAACGAGACTCCCAGAGGACCCTTCCAGTACAAAGCCAGATCAATGATAAAATATTTGATTGATTTGAATTTCAAATCTCTCACCTTTTTTTGTCCAAACCATCAAGAGGCCTCAACTTCTATAGGAAATATATGATCTCTTTGTACCAAGGGCATCCTGCTATGTTGGGGCTGACTTCAGAGTCTTTAGCAGCAATCCCAATTTGTTGATTTTCTAAGTCTACATTCATGAAATTAACCCCCAATGCTTTGCAATTTGATTCATCCAGTAACCTAACTAAACCTTGGGCTTTCACCAATTTGGTGGGTTTTATATCCAGGTCAAACTCCAGAATCTTGGTGATCTACTTGCTTCTCTTCCCATCTATATCAAKTTGGATCAATATCTCCTTTACTAAGGCTGAGGGGACATATACAATAATTTTTGAATGCAGAATATAGATCTTGAAATCCTTGAGGGATTTCACCAAAGCATAAGCCTTCTTCTCCATGATATCATATCTCATTCCCGCATMTCTCAATCTCTACTAAAAAAGGAAATAGGTTGCTCCAACCCCTCCGTATTTATCTATAGCAAAAACACATCTAGTGTATCATATGAAGAAAAAGAGAATATCAAAAATTCCTTAGAATAGTCAGGGATGATGAGCACATGTGCTTTAGTCAAATCCCTCTTGATTTTGTCTAAAGATTTTCAGTACTCAACAGTCCATTTTACTTCTTTTCCCTTTCTGAGCATGATTGTAATGTACTTAACCAATTCAGAAAAATTAGAAATGAACCTCCTCAAAAAGTTGATTTTAACCAAGAAAGACTGAACCTCTTTCTTGGATCTGGGAAAAGATAAGGATTGGATGGCCTCTACTCATCTTAGATCAATCTTCACCCCTTCAGCTGACACAATGTGCCCCAGAAATTTTCCCTCTTGCATGACAAATAAAGACTTCTTAGGATTGAGAGAGAGACCAAACCTTCTGCATTTCAAGAAGACTTTCTTCATATGATAACAATCATCTTTATCAGATCTTGAAAATATCGTAATATCATTGAGATAGATGACTACAAATTTGTCCTTTTCCCCGATGAAGGCAATTTCCGTGACACGCTAGAAGGTTTCTCCCACATTCATCAATCCAAAGGGAATTTTAGAATAGATAAACGTTCCCCAAGGAGTTGTGAAAGTTGTATTCTCTCTATATTCAAGAAATAAAAATATCTTATTGTAACTAGAGAATCCATCGACCATAGACATCCTGGATGAACCAATCATTCATTGCAATATGTGCTCCATCTTCAGCAAGGGGTAGTTATCCTTTTTGGAGCTCCTATTCAAATTTATGAAATCGACACACAACCTGATTTCCTCGTTCTTATTCCTCACAAGCACCGAATTATCCACCCACTCTGAGAATCTCAAGGCAATGATGATCTGTGCATCAAACAACTTCTTCATTTTTTTTCCATAATCGGCAACAACATGGGATTTATCTGCCTAAGTTTCTTCTTCAAAGTCTTGGCATATTCTTTCAAAGGGATTTTTTGTTCAATGATTCTAGTGTCATATGTTCTCAAATCCTCATATGTCCAAGAAAACATATCATCGAACTCCTTCAAAAGTCTGACATAGTCAACCCTTTTCTCCTTTGATAAGATGCTAGACATTTTGACCCATTTGGGATCGTCCTCTATTCCTAGATTGCATTCAGTAACACCACCTTATTCAGTTGATCCTTCAACCTTTACAACAACATCATTTCTGTCAAACAATCTCTCTAAAGGGACAAGCCCCTTTGAAATATGGTTACTAGGAAACTGGACAATATGATGGCCAACAATCTTATTGAGAAAAACATCAGCATGAGGACTTTCTTCAGAATCCTGATCCTGATCGATATATGTATCCGAAAATTCACCCACAGTCTCAAGGAACTTTTTTATCTCGATATCATCCTCAAAGAATTTCCAATGTTTCACATTATCAGGAATAAAGGGTCTATATTTTATCTCCACCTCATACTTGATCTTTGTGGGCAAAGCGACCTTGAAATTACTTATTGAAACTGCCAAGGAATCTTCCATAGAGTTCTCCTCCCTTGGAACAAATGAGATATTAAAATCTAGGAAGAAACTGTCAACCATATCCCAAACTTCATTTCTATAGGCCCTTAACCTTAGGTGCTTAGCCTGATACAGATTTTTGACTTAATGAACAATCAACTCAGCATCCCTAAACACTGTTAGCCCCTCAATCTTCATGTATTTGGCATCTCACAAACCCAAGAGAAGAGCCTCATATTATGCCAAGTTGTTTTTTGTTTCAAATTCCATCTTGCAAGATAGAGATATGGTCTCTTGGGAGGGGGAATTAAAAACTACTCCAGCACCAACACTTTCCCTAGAAGAGGCTCCATAAAAAAACATTTTCCAAACAAAGATATTCGGGGGAGGATCTTCACAAAAAGTAATAGGCTTCTTTCTTATTTCAATAGGTGGTTGAGGAGTATCAGTGAGCTGTAATGTATTGGTTCCTAAGTCAGTATCAACTGAAACAATGGGGCGGTTGATGGGATTTTCTTCATCACTGATAATGTAAGAAAGTTGTGCTTCTCTATAAAGCCTTCTATGTTCCCCCCAAAACAAATGAATGGTGTCATATGAAATATCCATCTGCAAAGTTATGCCTAGTATTTTGATCCAGGATCTAGACAAGAGGATCCCAAACTTAGGGGGGACATCATCTAACACTATATCCATGACCACACCCTTCATTGGAAATTGGAACAAGGAGACAACGAGGTCCTTAATAACCTCAAGGAATTTTACCTTCCTAGAATCAAATGAATACATGTCATGGTAGGTTTTTGTAACCTCCAACCTGAGCTCATCCATGAAAATCTTAAGCATGAGATTGTGAGATTCCCCTGAATCCATCAAGTAGTTGTGCAACACTTTATCATGATAATTCAATAAAGTATAGAAAGGAGGGGAGGAATCATCTCTATCCTCTACCAAAGGCCCTAGTATGACAGTTGGATTTTCATCTTGGAGGTTGATTGAGTCTATGGGGTGAGATATAGGTTTGGGATGCAATAATTTAGAGAGGCACCATTTGAATCCCTCATGTTAGACTAAATATGAAAGAGGAACAAGGATCCTAATATTTTCAATCTCATACTCGAGGATGTAAGAGGAGGGAGGATTCATAATCTCCTTCACTTATAGGATAGGGATTTTAACCATTGGTGGGGGGGTTTGTGCCTCTTTTTCTTTACTGTTGTCTGCTACACCTTTAGTAGGCTTCTTTTCTCTAGTAGGTTGATCAAAAATATCAAACTTCCATTCTTTCTTCTTTTACCTCAGGTTATATCTATTTGGATTGTTGTTGGTCCTTTCTCACTTTCTCATTTCATTTAGTTGGTTATCCATGAGAGAGTCTTCATATGCAGATTGGGTTAGATGAGGAAATAAGGAGATGTCTCTGAGACAATGGATTTCAGGGTCGACATCTTCTTCCTCTCTTTCTTCATCAGTAACAAGGTTATTTTGGAGAGGAGCCTGAATTCTCTGATCATCCCTATCCCTGTTTCTTTGATCTCTTTGGATAATATGAGGGGAATTATTTGGTCTTTTGAAGTTACTACTATTATCAACATTTTGGAGATTCCTATAACTCTGCTTTCCTTCCAATTCCAAACTTTCCACTTTAGCATACAATGATTTTACTAGCTTGGTCAATTCATCCTTTTCAGGGTGGGTAGCCGAAGAATCAGAGGTTGAGGCTTYAGACCTGCCTTTTCTTCTGTCTCTATCATATTTTCTCCTAAGTTTTCCTACTGCCAATAGATTATATTCCACTTCAAGGGTTTCATCTTGCATATGAGACAAGGAGGTAGCTCTTCTTTCTCCCAGTAGGAGGCAAAACTCAAGGTCAAAATAACTAGCATAAGTAATATTGGTAGAGGTTTTTGTAGGCTTAATTTCAGTGGGAATCTTTTTATACATCTTATTAAACCTCCTTGAGAAGTATGAAATAGATTCCCCCTCCTCTCTCTTAAGTGCCCCAAATTATGTAATATAATAAAGGAAATATTTGATATCCCCTTAATGTCTTAAGAATGAGTCATCCAGAATATCAATCCCATCTATTTATCTAGGAGAAAGTCCTTAAACTAACTCCTAGAATCACCATCAAGGCTCTGTACAAAAACCCTCATCCACACATCTTCATTTTCGATGGTGTGGATCTCTGCAAATCTATAAAAATATGAAAGGTGATCTTCTGCAGTTATGTCTCCCTCCCCTGTGAACTAGGGCATGCACTTAAGGTATTCTCTGGCTAGGAGAGAATTCATAGGCTGAGGTAAAACTAGAGGGGTGTATCTAGCAACCAATATCTTAGCCATATTGTTCCTAGGAGGATTAGCACCTACCATTGGGATGTGAACTGTAGGAGAAACAGGGGAAGATGGAGCTTGGCCATGTATGACTATAGCTATTCTTCTAGGAGAGAAAGGAAATGATTGACTATTGGGGGAGAGAGATATGGGGTTCAAGGGAACTAAGGTTTCCCCTTCTCTAAACACAACAACTTTAATAGGAGGGGGAATAATAAAGCCCGAAGTGGGAAAATATTCTAAGTCCTGTGTCTAAACCACTGTATAATATCAGGGGAGACAGGGGTTTCAAGGATTTATCCTTCCAAACAAAGACTAGGAGGGGGCGAATAAACATGAAAACTCCCAAAAATTAAACTTCTGGAAACTCCAACAGACGGTATAATAGAAGAATTACAAGAAGATATTGGAGTTTTTAAATAAGAATCATGTAAATTACCAGAATCACCCAATACATCGGCTGAAAGGTGTTATTCTTGAGAGGCATTTACTTTCTTTATAATCTTCTGTGGGTCAAATTCAGGTGTATATAGAGGAAACCGAGGAATAGACCTCATGTGTCTTCTTTTCAGAGCCACAATTGAAATAGAGGAGTTGCCAGGTGCAAGTTGGAATCTTCAAGGTACTGATTTCTGATGCACCTTTAGAATCAAAATTTCTTTGTCATTCTTACCCAGGGAAATAACTTCAATTCATTCCTCGGAAATGATGCCATGAATGTTAGTACTAAGATACACCCTCATATTGCAGGAGGATAATCCCAGTACCCATAAGAAATTTTGGTGGATGTTTGATTTATGATTGGAGGTCAAATGAAATAGACTCGATACAGGAATGATTTCAACATCGAAACTGGGCAGGAAATACACAAGGAAGTGAGGGCCTCATTAAATTCAGTAAGTTAATTGAGTTAAGTGTGAGAAAAGGGAATACTTAGTGATAAAGTGGACAAGTTTGCAACGGGCATCAAGATTTCAAGGAGTTGGTGAAAAAAAAAATCAGGCTCAAGAGCACTCTTGAACTCAAGCTTCAGACACTGAAATATGTCACAGGAACACAGTCACAATAGCATAATGATCAAACCTACATCAAAATGCAACTAAAACAACTCGACTAGATCCTCCATGCCCAAGTCATTCAGTGTCAGGATAAATAAGATAACAATGGAGATGACTAAAATAGGTCACGATACAACTATAATTAAACCTATATTACAATAGCATCGCAACCCTCAACTGGATCCTCTATGCCCGAGTATTTTAGCACAGGTTTTACAGAGAGATGAAAAGAGGCTGAATTCTATTAATACGAAAGTCTCAAATTTGATACATAAACAAAGATCAACTCTGGCATCAAAATATTACAAGATAGGGAGCTCTGCTCAACCAGTTGACAACCTTAACAAAATATCAAATTAAAATGTTTATACTTAGAACTGCCCACGATCACCAGGATCACAATTTGACCATTGCATTCAAGGCATTTTGTCTGCAATTTCTTCTGTTAGACTGAGTGTGCATCCTTCTGTCAAACGCAATCTTAGATTAGCATGGATCTATAGGAAATCCATCCACAGGGGTACCACGGAATGACATTTTAGTCTCCATGGCCAGACCTCCCATGCCTTTCATTTATGGAGTGAGTCGAGGTTTCAACCACTGGTTCTATTTTCATTAACTACCTTCTCTCGGAAACTAAATGAGACTAAATTCCCAGGGGGGCACCACATGTTTCTCTTGGATAGGATGTTATATGAGCACGTGATTGTGGGTCCATCAAAATCGGTTTGGAATCACACCACTTTTGAGCCCACAATTCACCACCTCCTGCCATGTATCTCTTTTTCCTTACCATGGTTTTAGTTAGTGGACCGCTCAAGAAAATTATCGCCCAAGCATGTTGTGTCCCCGCAATGAACTGTGGTCATAGATCTAGTCACGATATGAGATCTGGGTGCACCTTCTAGATTTAGCACCACTGCTGGATTTTATCTACCTTCCAACTTTAGGATCTATGAAAATAGTACTTTGTGGTGGGGTGTTTCTTTTGGCACTGAACAATAACACATCCTTTTCCTCCAAGTGATTTTACCCAAAGCTATGGATCTAGTGATGCGTGGCATTCTGAGATCGATGACCGATATGATTTCAAGAAAATCCTCTGAAGAAATGGATTAGCTGACGCGGGGCCCTCGTGGATCATTGGTCCAGATTCACTTCGGGTTTTCGACACTTCTGACTTCAGAATTTTCAAATATGAAACATGAAAAATATTCCAGAGGAAAATATCCGAAGTGACATGGTGGCCTGATGTCATATGATGTCACAGATTCTGATTTTTCATGAAAATAACAGTCACATGTGTCACAACCAAATGACCTAGAAAAAGCACCACCTGTCATGACTGGTGAGTGTGCCACATGCTTCGACACTTCGGGCTTCGGCTCTTCGGGGCTTCGACTCTTTGGGATTTCGGAACTTCGGTGCTTTGGTATTCACCTCTTTAGGATTTTTCAATACTTGAATTTCATGATTCTCTAGAGCACTAAACTCCGAAGCGAGGGATTTTCATCCACATGTCTTCTTTCTTTGGATGGCTCATAACACTTTGGGAGTTCGGGCCTTGGCTCTTTAGGAAATTTTCACCCTTCTCACTTCAAATCTCCTGAAGGAAAAACTTCAAAGTGAATTATTTGTTGCCACGTGTCCCCACCAATGGATGGTCCATGATCACTTTGGGCCTTTGGCACTTTGGGGCTTTTGGAGGTATTGTCGCCAAGATCAATAGATCCTGTTGATTTGAGATCAACGTTCCATAGTTGTTTTGGGAGTCTGGGCTTCGGCTTTTCGGGAATTTTATGCACTTCTCACTTCATATCTCCTGAAGCTCATTTCCTTGAACCCTTGAATCGATTTCCACCTGTTCCCCTCAATATCTACGACTCGTGTTCACTTCGGGCTTCGGGACTTCGGGAAAATCAAATCTCAAAATTGGGCTTCCTCCATGTTCTTTTACCTGAATATATGGATCTTATGACACGTGGCCCTCGTGGATTGATAGATGACATGATTTTGGGTCTCCAGACTTCGGAAATATCAAATTTAAAAACTCATCTACCTTTGAAGTTCGTGGACTTCTGTCGCGTGTCCCTACTGATGGATGGTTCATATTTACTTTGGGACCTTTAGTACTTCGAGGCTTCTGGTGATACTACTGCCAAGATCAACGATCATTGACTATTTTGGTAATTCAGGCTTTAGATCTTTAGGAATCTTCAACGCACAACTCATGCAATCTTTCAAAGTAAATCTTCTGAAGTGTGGGATCTAATGCTATGTGGCCCTCGTGGATCGATGGTTGAGATATTTTCGGTGCTTCAGGACTTCGACAACTTTGTGCACTTCTCACTTCAAAACTCCTAAATCCCATTTCCATGAACCCTTAGATCAGTTTCCACCTGTCCCCCTTTAAGATATATGACTCATGCTCGCTTCGGGATCCGTGACTTTGGAATGTTTCTCCAGTGCTATACCTGGTGCAATTTTGAGGTTCCAAATACCCACGATCTACTGATCTGAACTCCACGAGGGATCCCCACCGCTGAAAACTGAACCCACATGTTGCTTGTGTTTCAATCCTGAAATGGACTATTATGAAGGTTGTGCTTGATGTCCATGGTTGCGACGTGTGTGGGAAAGGACTTGGGTGAATTTTTGTGGGCTGGTAAAATAGAAGGACTAGAGACTGAAACAAAAGAGGTGAGTGTTCATCCTCTGGGAAAAACAGAAAGGCTTCAAACCAAAACTTATTTCGGGTAAGACATCAAGAGAAACAAGGTTTCTTAAAACAAAAAGGGGCAAACAAAAAATTGATTTTAACAGTCGAAAGGGAAAAACTTTAAGACTTGTCCTATGAGAAGGAGAGAGAGATAGGGAAAGGATACATGCCTGAGTATTGAAAAAAAACACAAACAAGTATTGATAACTATATGTGATAACAGATACCATACCGAAATGGCGAGCACCATGTTGGGAAGGCTAAGCGTCACAACTACCTAGAAAGCTTGTACTCTCGGTGGGGGGTAGATGAAGGGAATTTGAATACTGGTTTGGAGGATTGTCTCCCAAACTGAGATTTGACCCTGGGGGAGGGTGAAATCGGGAATAATTGGTCGCATAGGGTCCTCAGGGGATTCCCGAGGTAGTATTTCTTCCACTAGTGGGATGTCAGGGAGTGGAGAAGCCTATGTAGGAGGAATGGTATCTCCAGTTTTAGTTCCATTGGAAGATATGACACACACTTGTGTTGAGGGGTGTATGAGTGGTGGTGTTTTGTGGTATGCCCCGAGGAAATATGGGTCATTGAAAGTTCTCGGGACCATATCCATGAGTGGATATGCATAGGAACTAGTGCGGACAAGAGGTAAGATGTTATCGATGTTGGAGGAGTGGTTAGGCTTGCAATGTGAAACTTGGTCGATGGTGATGAATTTCCCATTGTTGGGGAACATCATCATTTGAAATACAGAAGAGGCCACTACCCTCATATCGTACATGTAGCTACATCCAAACAAGATGTTGTAATCGAGCAGGACATCGACAACCTCAATGTTGACAAGGATGGTTTTTGCCCCGAGTTCAATGGGGACATTTTGAAAGAGCCCTTCAGGAGAGGATGGTCGTCCATCATAAGATCTCAAAGTGATGGCAGATGGTATTAGCTCAGAGGAGCCAAGTTTCTGCCATACAGTTTTGGACATGATGCATGTGGGTGCGCCTTCATTAATGATACATCGATGAACCATGATGTTTTTGCTGGGCCCGTGATATGTTCAATTTTATGATAATAATTAGATACTTTTTCTGAATGTACATATGTGTTTTTCATGTTTTGGAGAAGCTTTTTGAAGAATTTTCTACCAAAATGTTATGACCCACACCAGGTATGTATAATTCATGTTTTATGTTAATCTTGAGTATAATTCATCACGTTTTTATGTTTCCAAGGATCTAATTCACATTTTTTGGTGTTACAGTGAAAAATGACATCATGTTTCTGCTTCTGGCACTCAGTTCGACACCCCATCCGGTACTCGATCCGGTACCCAGTCCGACACTCCATCCAGCACCTCGTCTTGCACAAAAATGGTGGGCGATTTAGTGGTTATGGAATTGGCGGCTAGTGGTGGGCGAATCAGGAACATGGGTTTTTCTCATGATTATCCCCTCCAGCTACTGAACTCTTTACAACTCGATTTTGGGTTGTTATGGTGGGCGATTATTGGCTCACTCTATTTCGGCAGTTAGGGCACCATTAATGTAATTTGTTATTTTTAGAAGTAGTTCAACCCTCCAGTGGTCAACCACTTGGTCTGTAAAGCTGGTAAATACCACCTTGGTGGTCATACAATAGAAGGAAGTGAAAAAATCATGTGTTAGAGGGAAAAGACAATTTCCCTCTATTTTGCCATTTTCATTTTTCCAGAATTGTGTAAAACCTGCGTTTTCAGTTTTAATGGTGAATTTGTGTTGCTAAAGTTCGTTGTGTGCCTTTGAAGAGTAACCACGACTGTTGGGGGGGCCACCAGTAGTCTGGGTAACTATTCTAAGAATTTGCTTGTAGATTAAGTAGCATAAATGTCTTTTTATTTTATTTCCTGTACATGAAATGTTATTTTACTTCTTTGTTATTTAATTTGTTGTTTATGATTTAATTGTTTTAATTTAGTTTTGCAAGTTATTTTGAAGAATCTTGTTAATATGCAATGACTTTGTATATGATATGAAGGAGCTTGCAATCTTAAGGACTAACCATGTGTGTAGTTAGATGATAAATCAAGTTTTCTTTTATGCTGGAAAAGATGATAAAAACAAAGTTTTAGAACAGATTTTTAATTTGTGATTTCTTTGACAGGGCTTTGATGGATGGATAGTGTTGGTTATAGTTTTCAATTTTAGATTGATTATATAATTGTTGTTTAAGTTTTTCTCATTTAGTTTTCCATTTAGTTTTCTCAATTGCTTACTTACCTTATTCTAGAATAGTATTTAAATTTATGTTTTGTGAGTATTTTCCCTCTTTTTGCAATTTGAATTATTAAATAGAACTAGTTTAGTTTCCTTCATGCAATTTATTTCTTAAGATCTAGGTTGAAATTTCAATTTGTAGTTAATGATTGAATTTGGTTATGAGTTTGCTTATATTAATATAGAATGCATTTGAATTTCATAGATTAGAAGACAGTTTCTTGCTTTCATAGATTAGAAGATAATTTTATTGTTGTTGTAGGATAGATAGTCTTCTTGCTTTGTTAGATTAAAGAATAGTTTGCTTATCATAGGTTAAATATTAGTTGTTAATTTCTTTCATTATCATAATTCTTTCAATTCAGTAGGTTTCCTATTATGAATTAGAAATAGTTGTGAAGATTAGTTTGAGAAAAGAGTTCACTTGTTTCTTAGTTTAATTAGTAGCTTATTGATTAGTTTACTTGTTGTAGAAGTCATCCTAGGTTAGTTAGTTGTTTACTTGCTTTAATAGGTTAGTTGCTTACTTGTTTATTTACTCGCTTTCATAGGATAGTTGCTTATTGAATTTAAGTAGGCTAGTTGAAGTAGTTTGTTGTTGTTATTTTCTTATTAGATGAATAGTTTGTCTTTGCTTATTGTTATGATTAAATAGTTTTCTTTTTCTTATTGGTGAACTAGTCTTCTTTAGGTAGGGTTTTCATTTGCTTTCTTAGAACTATCCATCGATCCTTTGTTCAAAGGTTACTTAGGGTACATAAATTGAATTTCTTAGTAGGGTTTGATAATTAGTAGCCTTGCTTGAATAGATTAGCCCTTAGATAGTCACTTCCTTAGTTAGACTATACTACTACCAGCCCTTCTACATTGGCATATATTTTGCTACAACTCTAAGTTTACTTACCCCGGGTTGACAATTTAATTGAGGTTTTTTAGTGTGTTTTTAGTGCATATAGAACACCCATCATTTTTGGCGTCGTTGTCGGGGAGTTGTCTCAAGGTAGGAAATAGTTAGGAAATACATTACTTCTAGACCTTAGCATTAGTTTGATGGTAGTGGAACATTAAGACGAGAGGTAAGAACCTGCACATCTGCTATAGCAAGTTCCCCCAAACCCAATGGTAACTTTTCATTTTTTTTTTGTTTACTTTCATGAATAGACCTAGAGACCCAAAAGGTATATATGTTAAATCTAAATTAGATCTTTCAACCAAGGTTCCTTCTGACCTTTTTGGGGGAAGGAACGTTCCACTCATAAATTCTCCAGACCGATACTGAAAAACATGAGCTATCTCAACCCAAAGAGCTAAAGTAGTCTCTAAAGAGACTAAAACAAGGAGCACTATAGAACAAGAAATTGAAGCATCAATAATAGTGGGATAGGAGGCAAGACCACTCAAGCCTTCCGTAGAAACAAACAATACAACCTCTGTTTTCTTACCACCATCAGGAGATCCTAGCTTTGTGGAAATCATCTTTGTGTGAACCAAGTTTTATCAAATGATAAGATGAATTCGAAGGTGACCATTAGTTTGGAAGAACTCTCTCAAATCCTAGCAACAGCTGGGATCTCTTATTTTCAGGAAGAACACATCTTGACAATAGTCAAGAACTTATCTACCTCTCCAGACATATTAGAAGAATCAGGGTCCTATGAGCTACAAAATGATTTTCCTCGCCAAAATGCGAAGGAAGCTGAAAAATTATGGACTACATCGAGTGGAGAGAAATCATTAAGACCTAAGATTGAGGAGTTCTYAACATCCATATCAGCAGATCCTTTATGTACTTCAGAAATCAATCATCCTGAAGAAGAGGATCTGCATAGCATGATGAAGGAGAGCATAGAAATTACCGTTGATGAACATCAAGATTACATCAAAATTTGGTTTMAAGAGGTCATCAAGCCACAATACTATTCTCTTCTTCAACACCTTCTGATGCCAAAACAAGTAGGTTGGTTTGTTCTTCATATCCAGGTAATCACTGCGGTAACTTTTTCATATATGGATATGAGTATGTTTCTTATCTTGCTCCACACATGGTTACATTGGAAGAGTTCTTACACTTGAATAAATATTTTCCCTTTGTTTTTAGGTAGGGTAGGATAGTAAATAAAAACCACATGTTGTTAGTTTAGCTTAAATTCTAATGCAACCTCATTTTACATTTTCTTTTAATAAAATAACTATGAGATCATATTCCTATGACTTGATCTCATTGATCTCATTAGTTTATTATCTTTTAGAGTGTGGTTTTTGCAAACAGTTTTAGAGATATCTATAGGTATTTATATCACCAAGGGTAGACAATTCCAAGGAAATATAAAAGAAGGATTTTCTTCAAAAACATTGTTATACTTGAACCTTGTTGTCTGCTAAGCATCAAATGAATAATGACTTGTTGTAATTAGCCATATTTTTGCAAACACTTTCATCTTCTTTTTCTCAAGGCATCTTAAATAGCAGTTTCTCTTGAAAATCTTCACCACTATATAAGGAAGTGATACCATAACCATCAATCTTAGAGGTCTCTCGTACAATTTTCCCAAGAAACCTGAGTAAGTGAGTAAAGTATCTTTATTAAAGAGTAACAAGGAGGTCTGGTTAGTAGTTAGTCATGTAAACATCACAATAACTTACAAAAGAAGAAAGTGAGTTGAGCGTAGAGATACCTTTCTGTTCTTTCTCAATGGTACCATCCACTACACACTAAATAGCTTGATTATATCATATCTTTATATAGACCACGTCTTCTTAAGTACCCCTTACATCAAGAAAATCACTAAGGAATATAACGGAAATTCATCCTCTAACATAAATATCATCCCAATTGAAAAAAGAAAGAAAAAATTGTTTTCAGAGCTATCCCCCCATCCTCTTGCATAAAGCAATATTATACTAACATTTTAAAATATGGAAGGCCCGACTCTAAGGGTGTAAGAGGCTAACCCGTCAGGATACTAAACAGGTCTGTTGGCAATGGGTACCGGCCTGTGGTATGACTAGGTAAACCCGTCAGAGTACTGAACAGGCTTGCTGGAAGTGGGGCATTCTACCTAGCGAGGATGATAATCTGACAAATAAATAAATAATAAATTTAAACTTGTCCCGATGTACGRCATTACTTGTAGACAAATCTGACATGAAGTATGTATGGTTAAGCTAAGGTTAATGAATTCCATAAACTTTCCATTGGGAACTAACTCTGAGGCTATCTTTAAACTCTCTTTCCTACCTCTTCTTATCTATAYATAGGATCTCTTATCCTATAGGTGGGGCCATCCTTTAACCGTCTCGTTAGGCCAATCTGTGAAATTTATCTCTACACTTAACAAGTTGTAAATCTTCGGCTATTGGGAGAACTGTCTGTTTCCTATATTTTTTATTGTGAGGTGTCACAATACTTAGGTGTGGGGGAGGGGTTCATGAGTTGACAAATGATAACATTGCCCAGAAGAAGTAAATATTTGTAAAAATTTATGTGTGTTGTTTTCAGAATATAGGTTATTATGTCAGTAGTTATTTTATTTTTGAAATGCTAATTCTCTGTGTGTTATAAACTATTGTGCATTTCCTTAACATACCACTTAACTAGTTTATTTTCATTAAAAAATGTTCATTACAGAGTTATGATTAAATGCCTTATATAATTCGAGATAGAGGAATGGATTGCGTGAGCATGATGGAAAAAAAATAATAATGGAACACTCTTAGTCTGCCTCTACTCCTATTCATTATGTTTGTGGTCTCTGGGGAATCAATTGCCTCAACCACAAAGCTCCCAAGAGTTGGAGACTGTTGGTTTAAACACCACCAGTTTCCAAGAGCAAGCTATAATAGGGTTTTCAAAATCAAATTTCAGAACATCTATGGAGCTAAGGGATACTCCAAGGAGTGGATAAAAGAGGAGATAATCAACCCTCTCATAGTCATCACCATATTGATTACATGTGAAGGTATAGATTCCATCTTTAAAGTCTGTCACTTTCGATCATTAGTTCACTTTTAGTTCAATAAGCCATTGAATTTTACATTTTACTTCTTAAAGAGTCTTGAGAAGATGTCTTCCCAAGTGAGGAAGAATGCAACCAATCCCAATAAAAATTTATTTCACCATGGCCTTATCAAACTACTTGTCTTAGCCGAATTGGGGAAAACGTGGGATGCGTTCATTTACCAATTTGCAAACCCTCATCTGAAAATCAATACTCGCAAGAAGAATTTTGATCTAGGGATTGTTACTCCACCCAAACCCTCATGCTCAATCTATTCCTTTACCAGACCAAAATTCCAAGAAACTTGTTGATACCCCTGCAGCCTCATCATGAAAGAAGACCAAGAAGCCTATTACTAACCCCCCTCTAAAAACAGTAAAGACCAAGAAGCCTATTGATAATTCATGGCACGAGGACGTGCCATATCTTTGGTCTAGGGGGAGTTTCCTGAGCTAAAAAATGCTAAGCACTGCCCATTTGTATAGAAAACACATGAGAAGAGGAAATAAGTGATCCGTATTTATGTAGGAACACAATGAAATACATAAATACACATAAACGCAGAGATTTAGCGAAAATAAGACTTCATTTCATTAATAACAAATGACTGGAAAAATGCTTACAGACAGAATGGAAATAAACTAGCTAGAGCACTGGTAGCTTATCTCTGAGAAGATATGTGGCGGCTACTGGCCTCTGAACTGCCTATTACAATGAGCCTCAAAGGCCTATATATTACTGAGAAACAATGGAAAACCCTAAACATCCAAAAACCTAACCCTAGGAGATGAAATGCCAGAATATGGGCCCTGTTGGGGTAAATTGGTACATCAATTTCCCGGGGTCATAACTTTGGCATACTATCTCCGTTTGACGCACATGATACATCGTTAGAAAGATCTATCCAAGGAATACACTGCTAATAAAAAATATCAAGTCTGGAACGTACTCATATTGTTCGGAGCATTCATGCCCAAAAAACATCGTTTAAGGCCTCAAAACAACTCCGGAAGTTCAGGACCCGAAGAACTGCTAAAAATAGTAAATTGTGCTACAATTAAGGAAACTGAAAAACTAAAAGAAACAATGGTGTGGGTCCAAGTGGAATAGGCAAGTGGCCACCAATATCCACCTAGATCAGTCCTCCCACCTTAGGAAGCAATGGTCCCCATTGCATTGAGTTCCCCCATGAGATGAGGAAACTTCTGCTGAACTTGGTCCCTGGTGAGCCACTTTCCCTGGTGAAGGAGGTGGCCTACTTTGACAACTCGATATAGTTGGATCCTCTATTGGTGGGTGTTCTTGATCTCTGTGTCCATAATTTGATCA